>JAOXJP010214361.1:0-11821 GCA_025762735.1 Platanus orientalis
CCAAAAGGGCAAGTTTTGACCTTTGAAACAGTAAACTAAACATCAAAAATGGGATTAGCCTAAAAAAAAACCTAAAAATTCTCAAAAATTCTGAAAAATCCTAAAACACTCCTAATTTAATCCCAACTTTCTAATTTGGCTCTAATGGCCTTATTACATCTAAAACCACTCATTAAAGCTTCTAAAATAGAAAAATAACAGAAAAATAAGGCTATACTACTAAACACTCCATGGAAGACTATCCATGGTCTTCCAACTTCTTCTTTTTGACATGGTATGCTCCCACATCAAAGAAATTTGGGCTAATAGAGAGAGATATTGATTGAGAAATAATGCCACGTGGTAGTCCCAAGGCATACTATCGTAAGAAGGGTCTTTTAACCCGGATTGAGTAGGATGCTTGAATGAGACCACATGTCTCGGCTAGATATGGTTGGGAGCATGTGGAGTGCGCTCCTATCTTATTTCATGTGAGATCATGTGGGACCCACATGTGGTTTTGTGGGGTCCACAAAAGAAGACCATGGAGGAGTACCATTGCAGTCTCAAGAAAGGAGTTGATTTTCCATTTGTGTTCTTTATTTGAGTGTTTTACTCTTGTATTTAGTGTTTTATAAATTATTAGAGTTAGGGCATGAGTGTCTTTTTTATTTTTGTTTTTAGACAAAGTTGGGAGCATATGTTATGTGGGAAATGGTGGCTAGTCGACCACTTCAAAGAGGCCCACGATTTGGTCTTTAGTTTCTATATTTTTTTCTTTCTTTTCTTTTGAATTTTAATTGCTTGTAGGGGGAAACCCTAGTAGGATACATGGGCTACATAAGGAGAACCACCCTCTTCTTCTTCTTCTCGTCTCTCCATTATTACCTTTGTTGCTTGCTGCCATACACAGAAGACCCAAAATTTCATCACTTTTTCCTCATCCCTAGTTTCTACAAACCCTAATCTCATCATCATACCCATCACCCACTTCAATCCCTCATCCTCTTTAATTTTCCACCATTAAAAATCCTACTTTTTTTTTTCTTTGTTAAGTCAAAATTTCATTAAGAGAAAAGGGATGAGAAATCCCCAAAGGCTACAATAGAAACCAAACACTAAATACAAAGAAATAAAGATCCCCACTCCCTTTTCAAATCCATTGGTGAGTAGTCCCCCATATTTTTACAATTTAAGCTCCAAAAGCAAACAAGCCCCTTAGCCCTGCAAAAGATATTAAACATTGGTTCTCTGCTATCCTCAAACACCCTTCTATTTCACTCAAGCCAAGTGAGCCAACACACTGCTAGACAAACAAGCCTCCAAATATTACGACCTTTCAAAGGAATCCTTTCTAAATTCCAAGAGATAAAAAGCGAGGCAGCACCTCTAGGGGCCACCCTTCAAAAACCAATCCCAAACCTCCACCAAATAGGGACACTGGACGAAAATATGATCAATACTCTCTACCTCCCTCATACGAGCAAACATTTGTGATGATCATACCTCTGTGCTGAAGAACATCAATAGTAGAGAGATGACCTTTAACCAAAGTCTACATAAAGAAATTTACTTTGGAAGGGATGGGTGTCCCCCATATCAGAGACTAGATTTATTCCTTCTCTACCTCCTCCCAACGAATGCCCCTATATGATTTGACAGAGAAGATTCCGCTACTAGAAAGGGACCATTTTGGACAATCATCCACCTCCAACGGCAAATTAATAGAATTCACCCTACCTAGTAGGTTCACCATATCCTCAATTTCCCAATCATTCAAGCCTCTTATTATATTCACATGCCAAGCCCCTCCCTCACATGCCGCCACCCAACAATCCTCCACCATTACCTCCTTATTTCTAGCTAAGCAATAGATATTCAGATATTCCAACTTGAAAGATCTCGAGGAGCACCACCAATCCGTCCAAAATTTTGTTTTTGAGCCCGATCTTACCTCAATTTTAATCCTTTTTTTGAATTCCTCATGAAGCTTCATGATTGCCTTCCAACAACCGCAGCCAAAAGGGAGCATAAAAGATTTGGTTTCCCATTCACTAACAAGGCCATATTTATCCACCACCACTTTGCGCCACAAACTCTCTTTATCCTGACCAAATCTCCACAACCATTTCACAAAGAGGGCTATGTTAACATCCCTTATCTTGTTAATGCCTAAACCTCCAATCATCTTGGGCCTACAAACATCATCCCACACCACTAGGTGCAAGCCATCTCCTTCTTTGTCTTTGCCCCACGAAAACTCCCTATGACATCTTTCAATTTCTTTTTCAATCAAAATCGACACCAATAGGAGAGAAAGGTGTAAGTTGAGAGATTGACTAGCACTAAATTAATTAGACTAATCTTACCACCTTTAAAGAGCACAATGCCTTTCCATCCAGCTAATCTTTTTTGAATGCGCTCTACCCCCGGATGCCACCGGGCCTTGCTTTTGTATGGCGCACCCAACAGGAAACCAAGGTAGGTAGTTGGAAGAGAGTCAACCTCACAGCCCAAGCAATTAGCCAAAGAGCCAATACGATGCACCTCACCCACATCGAACATTCTACTTTTCTGCAAGTTTACCTTCAAACCCAAAACGGCTTCAAAACAGCGAATCACACATCTAAGATACAAAATCTGATTTGTTGAAGTTTTGCACATAACAAGAGTGTTATCAGCAAATTGCAAATGTGAGACCATTAGGCCATTGTCCCTGACTTTGAATCCTTCCAGTAAACCACCCGAGAAGGCTCACAAGAAGAGCACCAAAAGCTTCAGCCACTACTAAGAAGAGAAAAGGAGATAGAGGATCTCCTTGTCTCAAGCCCCTCGAACCATGGAAGAAATCCACTAAAGAACCATTCATTAATATCGAGAAAGAAGCTGTTCCATAACATTTTTTCATTCACTGTCTCCATTTATTACCAAATCCCAATCTCTTTAACATGTAATCCATGAACTTCCAATTCACTCTATCATATGCTTTCTCCAAATCTAATTTTCATAACACCCCTGAGTTCCCCTTTTCTAAAATTGCATCCAGGCACTCATTTGCCACTAGCACACCATCCACACTTTAACTGCCTCCCATAAATACACTTTGATTTAGAGAAATGACATCCTTTAGGGTCTCTTTTAGGCGACAAGCGAGAGTCTTTGAAATGATCTTGTAGACACTTCCCACAAGGCTTATAGGCCTGAAATCTAAAATTTTATTTGCATTTTCACTTTCGGAATAAGGGATATCAATTTAGCATTACTCCCTAAATCAAGAAAAGCCTCATCATGAAAGTTTCTCATAGTGTCCAAAATATCATCCTTCACCACCTCCCAACAATGCTTTAAAAAACCCATAGAAAAACCATCAGGCTCAGGGGCTTTATCATCCTCAATACTCCAAACCACTCTTTTAATCTCATCCTCCTTAAAAGGGCGCTCAAGCTACGATCTCACACTAGCCGAAATTTGGTTGAATTGCACCCCATGCAAACTCAATCTTCTCTACCCTGGCTCCTTATAAAGCTTCAAAACGTAGGAGACAATGTGGGACTTCAAGGCATTTGACTCCACCTCACGACCATTTTCATCCACCAAAGAATGGATAAAATTCGTATTTCTTCTAGCAGAGGCCACCGTATGGAAAAAGCGCGTATTCTTATCCCCCTCTTTTAGTCATCTTACCTTGGCCTTTTGTTTCCGTTTCACTTCTTTAAGAAAAGAAATTTTGGCATAATCTTCTTTTGCTTGGTTCCAAAGATGTCTCTCACTCTCTAGGAGAGCTCAATGCTCCTCATTAGAGTCCCAGAAAGAGATTTCCTCCAAAAGTTGTTTTTTCCTCCCATCAACACAGCCGAAGACCTCCCTATTCCATATTCGCAGTTTATCCCTAAGCAATTTAAGCTTCACCCTTAATCTCTGGCCAAGTTTACCTGAAACAGCAAAAGATCTCCACCACGACTCCACCAAATCCACAAAGCCTGGGCTTTGGAGCCAAATATTCTCAAATTTAAAAGGCCTGGGATCGATATTCAACATCTTGCCACACAACACCAATGGGATATGGTCCAAAACAGGTCTAGGGCAAGCCATTCCTTTGGAGAAGGGAAACAATGAGTCCCGTTTTGCTGAGAGAAGGAACCTATCCAATTTACTCAGAGGGGAACACTTGAAATTTGACCACGTGAACTCTGCACCTAAAATAGGGACATCCCTCAGACCTCACAAATTAATGAATTCTAAGAATAATTTGGATCCTTATAACAGCCTAGACTCTCCCAGTCGATCCCTAGCCAAGAGAATTTCGTTAAAATCTCCACAAATGCTCCCCAGGCCCGACCAGGACTCCCTGATTTTAGCTAAATCTTCAAAGAAAGCTGGTTTTAGCTCAGTGAGGCAAGGACCATAAACCCCAGTTATCATCCACTCTTCCTCAGACCCTCAAACTCGGCCCCTAACAGAAATTGAAAATCTCTTGCACCACGAATTTAATACCTCAATTTTTCCGGTATCCCATACCATCCAGATTCCGCCCACCAATCCAATGGAAGGAAGGCAAACGGCACCCACCAAAGCAAAGGGGCAGACTTTTCGTAAGAAAGCACGAGGAACAGACATCAGCTTCAATTCCACCAACACCACGAATTCCACAGAACTCAAATTAATTATATCTTTGACTTGTAACCTTTTCTCGAACCTATCAGACCTCTCACATTCCAAATTAAGACAGAAAAATCCCTTGAAACCAAAAGACAGCCCAAATAGGCAAAAACAAAATACCTGATAACTGGCCATTTCTGAAGTGCCTCCTTATGCTTGACTCTGCCTACCTGAATGTTGATTGTAAGTTTTGGACTTCATGGTGAAGTCTTCTGGATTCCATTCTAGAGTTGGATAGAGAAATTTCCCGTCCCAAAGTCGTGAAGAGGTCAATAGCCTATCTTTCTACTCCTTCTAAAGAAATACCCAAAAATGAGTTGACCGCCTGCATTTGATTTATCACCCACAAGGAAACCTAGGATAAGTCTAGAAAATCCTCCTCTACTACAACCAGCTCTAGGTTCTGATCTCCCCCACAATGCCAAATTGGTTCAGATGCCATCTCCCTTTCATCAAAACCTCTCAGATACTCCCATCTAGCAAGAGAGTGTGTCGCATGAGGCTCCTGGAATCAACTAACAAGGCCTGCACAATTTACAGCAGTAGCAAGAGATATCTAACCTAGCTCCTCCTGCAAATCACCACCAGGTGATGAGTCGTTTCCTTAAAGGGACTCGCACCAGAATCTTGAGGGAGCAAGAAACAATTTCTCATCTACCGGATGGGTGATAACACCATCGTGCACCATCGAAGGAGCCTTCAGTTGTTGCATTGGGTCCTCCTAGGATTCCTTCACCGAACCGGAAGCATTGGTGCTAAAATGGGAAAGCACCCAATCTTTCGTTCGCATGGAAGAAATGGGTTTTTCCATCGAAAAAGACATTTGAGCCCCACCCCAATTTCCCACCCTTTTCTTATGAATAAAAGACCCAGGACAAAATGGTAATCTCCGACCATTCTTAATGCTTTCCTGATTTGCCCTTTTCGACTTCTCAGCCAAGCCTAGGTTTCCAAGGGCTAATTTGTCCGAAGCTTCTACTACATTTGAAGAGGAAGGCGCTAATAATCCATTCTAATTTTGCCCCTCAACAACAAATGAGTTAATTTGGAAGGGCATAACTGGAAGATAAAGTCGAAACCCCTTTTGCACGCAACCAAACCAACCCATTTAATGACCTAGATTCAAAATTTGAATCTCTTTCCACCCGTACAGCTTCCATGCAATGGACTTGCCCAAAATACTGCTACAAGGGCCCCGCCTTGGATGCCTGAACCCTGGGACAAAAAGGAGTCAACGATTCCTCCTCCCAATCTTCTTCAACAATAACCATCACCTGGAATGTCATCTCACCATCAGAAACCTTAATAGTCCGGGGAATAGATCGGAGGTCCGTCAGATTGGTGAGAATGCGAACCCATTTGAGATCCCTCAAGTCATAGGAAGCAACATCTACTTGCCTTAACCCACCACACCTAGCCGCAATTTTTTCAAAAATATCCCATTGCCACAGATGGAATGGAAGCCCTCGAATGCGAAGCCAATACGATCTAAGCAGCAAAGAGTCAAACTTCGTTCCCAAAACGGGGGACCATTTATGAAAAACTAAAGAGCCTGGAAATATCATTATCGTGCCATGGGCATCAAGCCATCAAGCCTCTACCTAGTTATCCCCTAAGAACAAACCCCTATTTGCAACGAAAGGGACAACCGAAGCTCTAACTTTGCGAAGAAGGGCCAAGTTCACCATCTCCTCAATTTCTTCCCACGAAAGACTCTCGCAATCCTCTCAACGCAAACACACAATGACCAATTAGCCATTTGGACCTTAGGAAGTGTGGCACGACAATGGTATTTATCAAGAAGTATCGCAAGGCAATTTTCAGTTCTTCTTTGGGTCACCGCCTTCGTTCCCTTGTTTACTAAAAATTCTCGTTGCAGGATACGAAAAAAGTTTTCCCAACCCCCTGCCTATTTATCCATGGGGATAATGATGTGACGACCACATCCATTTCGAGGGGTCACCTAGAACTCAACGAAACGCCCACGAGCATTTTCTTTTTGCTGGAAAACCAGAACTCGATCCCCTTCATCCTTTGTGCGAGTTAACTTCTCCCTCCGGCAACCGGCATGCCAGGAGAAATAAATCCGAAAGCTAGCGAATAGACAAAAGTCTAATCTCGATCGAAACAGAGTAACCCAAGCCTCGTTCCGTAATGCAGACAGCCACAGATCTCCCAATCTTTGTTCTTGTGAAGTCAAAAGACTTCCTCTTGATTAAAATCCTAAATCCCAGTATCTCTACCCAATCGGCCACATCAAAACCCCTATTTCTTTGATATCCACCCTTCCAACCATATTCTTGCTGTCCAGAATTCACTGAACCCTATTCTTTAGTTTTTCATCATTTTCCCATGAGAAATCCCTCCCTAACCTCTCTATACCTGCAGTAGCATCTCCTGAAGTGATTTCATATAAAAATCACTACCACAGTAAGATCATACCCAGCGGCAGCTTTGAAAGATCTCTCTATTTTTTACACCCAGCTGCTGACAAGTTATAACATATATATGTGATCCGTTTTGTGTGTGTTACTGCTTGGAAGAATAGCCACATGAGTGGTCGCTGTTCCAAATATCTTTACTGTTTTTGTTGCTGAAAAACACAAACCTGCTTTGATACTTGATACATAATTGTTTGCTGTCCAACAATTTACAAAGAGTTGCTGCTCAGAGACGCTACAGATCTGTTGCTTATTCTTAAGGAATTGCTGATTTATCACTCAAAAGAACCTTGCTGTGGGCTGGAATATTCGTACTGATAATTTAATACTTTAGTGCTTGCTGCAAGCACTACTATAGGTAATCCTTTCTCAGCATGCATACCCATACTTATCACAGTTGCTGCCCAGTCATATAACCTCCTGTTACCAGCCTGTCTGCTATATACCATCCCTATTACACTGTCATACTAGTCCTGCCTATTACACAGCCATACTAGTCCTGACGAACCACTCGCAGCCCCACTTTTAACCTTTGTTTTAAATTCCTTAGACCCTCAATCACCTACTGTTTGCAGTAATTACAGCCCCTGTTCTGAGTTATTGTCTGAACCAATATAGTCTAACCAAACACCTATATCCCCTTTGATTCCATTCCGAAAGCATCCCATGCTTGTTAGTTATTGTCTGAACCAATATAGTTTAATCAAACACCAACCTCCATAGGACTGCACACTCTCTTCCAATCCACTAGGTGATATTTCCGGGCATCCATTCTATTGTTCCACAAGAAATTCCTAAAACTTCGCTCAATCTTCAAAGCAATTGACTGAGGGATAGAGAAAAGAGAGAAAATAATCAGGGATATAAGATAAGAAGCTCCTGATAAGAGTAAGGGAGCTTTCCATGAATCCAACTTCCTTCTCACCCTGTCTACAACCGGCTCCCATACATTCTTATCTCTGAACTTGGCACCAAGCAGGAGACTAAGGTAGGACATTGGAAATCTCCCAGTTTTACACCATAACACTGTAGCCAAATTCTCAACTGACTGCAACATTGCCACCCCATATATTTCACTTTTGGCTTGATTTTGATCCCCATCACTATTTTGAACCAACTTAATAGACATCTTAGGAATCCAATTTGGTTATAATCCGCATCACAGAAGATGATGATGTCATCCTTAAATTACAGATGCAAAATCAAGAAACCAACTGAACCCGTCTCAAACCCTTTTAAGGTATACATACTCTGGCTTCCTAAGATTCGACCCAAGGCATCTGTGATCATAATGAATAGATAAGGGGAAAGGAGATCTTCTTGCCTGAGACACTGGAGCTCTTAAAATAGCCCATTGGGCTACCATTAACCAACACTAAAAAAGAGAACGAACTGATACATGAGTTCATCCACCTTCTCCTTTTCTCCCCAAAACCCATTCTCCCAAGGATATAATCTAGGAAGTTCCAATGCAGATGATCATACCTTTTTCCAAATCCAGCTAACAGATAACCCCTTCCTATGTCAATCCTTAACTCTGAGTCCATTCATTAGCTATTAACACCCCATCTAGAATCTACGTGCCAACCATTAAATCCCCTTGGTAAGAGGAAATGAGTTCACCCAAAATCTGTTTTAATCACAAGGCAATGATTTTGTACATGCTTCCCAATAGGTTTATTGGCCTAAAATCCATGAACTCCTTGGCTGCACTCTTTTTAGGAATCAATGAAATAGATGAGTTCACCCAAAATCCGTTTTAATCTCAAGGCAATGATTTTGTACATGCTTCCCAATAGGTTTATTGGCCTAAAATCCATGAACTCCTTAGCTGCACTCTTTTTAGGAATCAATGAAATAGATGTGTAGCATACTATAATTCTGAACATGGTTGCAAAGAAGCTTGATACAAGGTGGGAAGCTCGTATGGGAAGCCAATTCAATTCCGCTTTCCTGCATATGGAGAGTACCGTAAAACAATTGGGGAAGTTATGAAAGCGAGTGGAAGCCTCTAGAGAAATGATTGGAAACACATGGAGAATCGATTGGGAAGCAATCCAAGAAGTGAAATTGTATTTTATTTAATGTAAACCATATGTTATTCAATACAATATTTTCTATGAGATATAGTATTGATATTTAACCCCAAAAAATAAGATTTACTATTGATTTTACTCTTTTTTTTAGAGAGAGAGAGAGAGAGAGAGATAATAAACAAAACTTTATTGAAAGGGAGAAAGCCAAAGAACAATAAAACAACAAAGCCACAAATCATCCAAAAGATGAAAAGCAAACAAAAATAAAGAAAACAAGAAAGAAGAAAAAACCAAAAAGCACCACACTCTACAACTCCTCACACCAGAATGAATGCCACACCCCTTCCACAAAATCAAGCCTAATAGAAATCAAGTCAAACAGAGATCTTTAAATATAAAAAAAAATCTCCTCAACACTCCACGCATTACCCTCAAAGATCCTAGAATTCCTTTCCTTCCAAAGGCCCCAATAAATAGTCCCTGGAAGGTAAGATCAAATGATTGTCGGTAAACCCTCCAAATCACAGATCCACCAACCTGAAATCAATTCACAAAAATGGGATGGAAATGACCAAGAAATTTGAAGATAGGAGGCGAAGAAACCCCAAACTAGGTGAGCCCAGGCACAACGAGAAAGAAGGTGATCCACTAATTCCTCTTCCATCCGATACAAGACACATCTGTTAGCCAAATACTAACCCCTACTCAACAAATGATCAAGGGTAAGAATTTTATCCAAGAAGGCATTCCATAGAAAGAATAAAACTTTTGATGGGATATCCGAATTCCAAATGCCACGAAACGGGAAAGACCTATATCTACACCCAACCATTTCCAAATACATAGATTTAGAAGTGTAACTACCTTTCTTAGAAATAAACCATTCCCAACCATCTACAAGGCTTAGATCAGGACAAATCTCCTCCAAGGAGCCCAATAAACCTATACAATTCATCCATCTCCCAATCATTCAAGTTTCTACGAAGCCTTGGCATCCAAGTATTCCCCCTAACATCAAAAGCACTAACCGTCAACTCCTTTGGGTCAACTGCTAAAGAAAACAAAGTCCTAAATAAATAAATCCTTTAAAGGCAACTCTCCCACCCATCTATCCTCCCAAAATCTAATGCCTCTACCCGACCCCAACTTAAACAAGACAACCTTTCAAAAAACCTCTCAACTTCAAGATTGATTTCCAAATGTCATAGCCATCCATGCCTAATCCAAACCATCCTCGACTCCCAAACCATAGTCATCCAAAATCTGGCAACTACCACTCAACGCCAAAGACTATCCCTCTCAATACCAAACCTCTAGAGCCATTTGGCCACCAACACCCTATTATGATATTTAATCAATCTCAATCTCAACCCGTCATCACACAAAGGCCTACAAATGGTATTCCAATCCACCAAGTGGTGTACCTGTGATACTCCTCCACATCATTCCACAAAAACTTCTGGAAAAGAGTCTCAATACTCACGGCCACTGACCCCGGGATGGTAAAAAGAGACAAGTAATAGTTTGTAATGGAAGCTAAGGTAGCTTTTAACAAGGTCAATCTACCACCTTTCGAAAGAAGATTGGCTTTCCACGAGTCTAGCCTCAAAGTAATCCTTTCAATGGCCGGATATTCCAATCCAATAGAAGAGATTCAAAACCAATGGGTTTTATATAAAGTCTTCTATAGTAAGATGCCTAGTCATCTAAAAAGAAAACTAATGTAAGGTAAAATCAAAGGTATGGCTGGCCATACTAATAACAAAAGTGGTTTGCATATTGATTTTAGTGTCTTGATTTTGTTACTTACATAGTATATTTGTTTGGTTTGTTTATTACTTTATTGTATAGAAATTGTACTTACTAATTAAACTTATTGTTATTTTATTCCTATTAGTATCAATTATCGTAGATGTACTTATTAGTTGTAGACTTTTTTTATTTACTTTCTATTAATATTCACTAATTCACATATTATTTCCATTTTATTTCATAATATTTTTCTACTGGTTTGAAGTTCCAAATTACACTTTGCTCGCTTCCCCGATCACTTCATACTCGCTCTTCAAATGCTTCTTATTCATTTCTTGCTTCTCATTTCCCAAAGAATTTATTGGGCCTCACTTCCTGCTTCTCACTGTCACACCGTCGCTTCTTGTTCTAGTAACTATGATTCTGACCATAAGGTCCTTTAATGATGCAAGATAATCCCAAAAACCTCACAATAACTGCCGAATTAAAATTGTAGAAGCAAATAACTCAAGAAAAGAATTTAAACACTCAAGTAGCCACAAAAATTTAAAATCAAAGATTAGAATATCTTAGAAGGTTTTAGAAAAATTTAGAATGGAAAGGAGAAGAAAATAGAGAGAAAGAACCAAGAGGGCAACTATGTAATTTTGAACAGAAATTCTCAAAATTGTCAAAATACCCTTCTGACGTATAAGAAAATTCCAAAATTTCTAGGGGATATTTTGACATGTACAAAAGTCCTACAGTTCAAATTCCATGATATTTGAATAAGTTTTGATCAGTCACATCATGAAATTTCAAAAACCTTAAAACATTCTTAAATGGAGATTAAGGAAAACAGTAGGGAATCTTTAAAAGTAAGGAGAGAGGAAAAGAAGAGAATAAGGGGAAAAGTTGGGGCATCCAAAAGGGATCAAAACCCCTACAAGAAAAGATAAAAGATATGGACTTTAG
>JAOXJP010214372.1:0-25761 GCA_025762735.1 Platanus orientalis
GACATCCTACTATGTTACCTGAGGACCACCTATCTCATCTCATGAGATCAAGTAATTACCCATAATCATATTATATGTGATGATGAACTAAAATATTTTATTATAAATGTCAAACAAATAAAATAGCATAAAAAGTATCTAAGATGGCTTTGTCAGGACACCTTTTCTAACATCCATAAACGGCTCGACAATCGACTTTTCGGGCATTTGCCGTAATTCTTGCAGAATGGGGGTCACTTGAAGGTTTATTGCAGTAGTAGGTCCCTGAAGACTACTGGTATTAGGTTAGAAAACATTTCCCATTGCTCAAGTTTGTGAAACAGTCTTTTGAAGGTAGGGAGAAAATTGAGAAAATGAGCCTGACCTAGCTGGATTCTAAGTTCAAGAGAATTCTTGAGGGCATTCGGCAAGCCTAATACAGACGAAAAGTGCTTTGTTCTAGCTTGAGCAGAAATGATGGTTAGAAATACAGGGTTTTTATAATCCAGTGAAACTTTGATATTTTGGAGGTCTTGGAATTACTGAGGAATGGCCACTGACAAACTTAATTTTTGAGTTTAGGTGAACTCTCTGGAGTCAATCGAGTATCTGATTTTTTGCCTTAATTCACTACTCTTTTTGGAGTAATTGAGGGAATCTTAGCAAATAAGTCCTGCAAAAGCTCACGTTCCTTTGACAATTTTTTTAAGCCTCGTGATTTAGCAGTGATGGATACCGACTAATCCTAATTTGGACCTCTGGGGAACATGTTGGCTCCATATGAGTGAAATGTACCAAAAACAGCTTTTTGACCTCTTAGAGAATTTTTGAGATTTCATAAGGGTTCGAGATTTCAAATTTCCTTTCTCAGACCTGAAGATATGAGGCTAAGTCTAGGACCGAGAGATAGAGATTGACATTGTGGATTTAAAGATTGGACAAACCTTTGAGAGCTTTTTCAAGGGTCATTTCTTGGTTAGAGTTATCATAAGTTGAGAAATTGGTTGTTGCCAATCTCGAACAATATTTGTTTTGTGATGAGTTTCTCAAAATTGGGAGAAGCAAGGATGTATAAGATTTGAAATTATACTATTTAGGCAATGGGAGAAGCTTTGGGAATCCTTTGAGGGTGCAGGGGTAAATTCCTTGAGGTGAAAAGGGTAAAATGATAATTTTTTACCTACAGGAAAAAAATGTGAAAATGTGAATTCTTTACCTATGATGCTTCATGACGAGAAGGCTTATATAGGTAAGAGAAATTCAATGATCTAAGTAGTAGATAGTGAGTTCTAGGCTTTTGAAGGTAAAATGGTAATTTTTCCACCTATGATGCTTTTGTTGAGGGAAGAATTATGGAGGTTGGAAAAATTCCAGATGACATGGATGTGGTTCTTAAATGTGGACCCTCAAAGTCCTATTGATGCTTTGGTGGAGAGTTAGGGTTTGACCTAGAATGGTGTATTTGGGTTGTAATGAGGTGTTTTTGACTGATTCAATCGCGACTGAAATATCTGGAAAGACTTCTCAGGGAATTCCTAACCTCTTAGAGTCTAGGTTTGCTCTTCCCAAACCAATGATGCTTAAAGTCTTGATGCCTAAATGTTGTTGTGTTGCTTTCTTCTATTAACTGACCCGAGTCAAAATTTGGGTGCTAACACCATATCATTTCCACATATTTTTACACTTTTTCACATATTTCTCAGATTTTTCAGTCCAGACCAGTTAGGAGATTGGGTACCTATTAGGCCCTAACCAGTTAGGAGATTGAGGACTGGTCAAGGAGTCTTCTAAGGGCTTGGCTCCATCTTCAGACCAGTCTTGACATAAGTCTAGAATGTGTGTTTTAAATTTTCCACATAGACACTCGCGGTCAAATGGTCATAACTTCCTCTAGAAAACACTTATTCATGCACTGTTTAAGGCATTGGAAATTAGGCTCTAAGAACTTTCCAATGATGTATGGATTGTACTTAAATTGTCTCAAAATTAATATCAATTTTCTTGTAAAGTTACCCCAACAATGTACTTAGGACAACTTAGGACTTGAAAGTTCAGGACTTATCTTTGTTTTTCTCACTTTGAATTCATTTTATTGGGTTACAAACACCACATTAGAATTTCATAAAAATTTTAAAGACAATTTTACCCTCATGCATGGTTATTTATATTTTTTCCATTCACGAGCATTGCGGGGTCTTACATATGTTGGTACAGGGCCAAAGAAGAGAAGATCACATTTTCCATCTAAGGAAAGCTTTTTAGTAAGATGAAGCTCAATCCTTCTAAATGTACCTTTGGAGTGTCCTCAAACAAGTTCTTGGGTTATGTGGTCACCAAAGAGGGATAGAAGCTAACCCTACTTAAATCAAGGCTTTGGTGGAGATGCCATCTCCCACCAACATTAACCAAGTTCAAAGACTCACAGGGAACATAACTGCTTTAAACCGGTTCCTCTTCAAATCCAACAACAAGTGTAAACCATTCTTCAAACTCCTAAAGGTGAACAAGATGTTCAAATAGAGCAATGAGTGTGAATCAACGTTTCAACAACTGACGCATTACCTAAGCACCTCTCCATTGCTTTCTAAGCCTTAACCAGGAATTGTTCCTCTACATTGTGGTCTCTGCAGTGGCAGTCAATGTGGTACTAATAAGGGAGGATGGAGGATAACAACCCATGTACTAAATAAGAAAAACCCTCCTTAATGCTAAAACTCGGTACTCACACTTGGAAAAAGTTGGACTAGCCCTGGTAAGTGCGTCCCGGAAGCTACACCCATACTTTCAAGGTCATCAATCACAATCATCACCAACTTCCTTATCAAGATAGTTGTAATAACCCACATACTAATTTGTTAAGTGTGGTATAGCCAAAAGGGGTCTTAGGAGTAAAGAAGTAAACCTCACAAAGATGGAATGTAATGAGACCAAATATGACATTTTAATCCTTATATGTCTAAAGAATACACTAGGAGATAATGGACCTAAACTAGATTGGAACTAGAGAACCCAAAGACTTAAAAAAATCAAAGTCTACATTTGATGATCGATCAAAATGTGCATGATTAATAAAAAAAGTGCATGATTGATCATAAAAGCTTCATGTTTTGATTTGTGTGCATGAACAATCAACTACGCAAAGCAATGCATTCTGGTTTTTATAAAATGATAAGCTTAATCGATACTCATGATCAATCATTCCTCTTATCGATAAAAGGCCATGACCGATCAAACCTATGATTGATCAAAAATTCCATGATCGATCATATGGGCTGGATCCTGAATAAAAATAAAAATTTTAGAAATTCAAGTACACGTGTCTAATCCACATACAAAACCATCAAATGACGTGGGGATACCTTAAGTATACCTATTTTAGATCATATGACCGAAGATATACCAAAAGGGGAAGTGAGAGGAGAGCCTTGGAAGAAGAGAAAAGAGGGAGAATTAGGAAAGGGGAAGAGGGTTTCTTCTTTAAAGAACAAGGTAAGCTGAAAATCCCTAGTCTAGCTTAGTCTATCTTTGGTTTGTGTTTTCTCATTAAAGATTTTCATTGACTCATGGATTTTGATCATAGATCCATGGTTTAATCTCAGAGAAAGAAGGGAATACTAAAGGAAATTAGATTTTGGTGGATGATCTCCTTAGAACAAGAGAGTAAAAGTTTTTAATAAATAGTTATACAAGATGTACACTTTTTTATACCCATAGGTTCTTAGATTTATTGGTTCCTATGTTTTGATTTAAAAGGTTTTGATGCATACTCCATGGATTTTCTCTTAGGATTTTAGATTTATGATCCCTTATTCTATGTTTTTGGAGTTTTATGGTAGAGAGTTCATGGATTTCAATGTTTATAATATGAAAATGGTTTGTCTCACATGCTTATGGTTATTTGGTTGGAATCCCATATATCTTGGTTTATCTCTATTGTTTTGCAAATAGTTTTATACTCCCAATGTTAGAGTCTTAGAATCTCCATGTTTACACTTGAGAATTACATCTATTTGATGGATTTTTGGGTTTTAGAATACGTAGATTCAACATTGTTTTCTAAAAAGGATTAGTAAACTATTTTGTAAAGTTTTTTCATATGAGAATTAAAGTGTTTGGATTATTGGTCTTTATTCCTATTTGCAAATGTGTTGAAAATGTTTTAGATTCCATGGTTCCCTATGAGATGTTGAGGTGGATCAAGTATATTATATTGCATTTTCGGATCTACTTCTGAACATGATGTTAAATATATGGGAGTATTGGTATAAGCACTAAATGGGTAAAGGATTGATAAAGGGTTACATAATTATGTAGTTGTAAACTTGGATTAATTCATTGACAGGAAATGTGAAGATAGAATTATATTGTGGAAAATCATGTTTGATTTCCAATAATGCTTATATGATAGGTGATGAGACCCTTTTGAAGGAATTAGCCTCGAGGGCATTTGTAACACCTCGCATATTTCATGTACTAGGTAAGATCATAGATGTATAATTCATAGAGAATATGTAATTATGTATTCTAAATTTATTAATGGTATTTTGACATACTTAGGTGAGTGAGAAAATATAATTAAACATAGAATGAAAAAGAAAAAAAATCAAGGGCATGACAAGTTTTAAAGTTGTCCCAAATAGTCGGGATAACTTTATAAATAAACTTGTATCAATTCCATAGGAATCACCTAAAAAATATATCATTAAAAAGACCTATAAGTCTATTTTCCAATGTCACAAATGGTGAGTGAATTGAAGTTTCATAGAAGTTATGACAATTCTCCCACCAGGTGTCTGCATCGTCTAGTATGGTCTGAGTCAATAGATTTTAAGGTAACTTTAAAAATACACTATTAAAAATGTAGAATAAATTCATGGTCAAAATCTATGTCCTTGGAAAGGTCTCGAAGTTTAGTTTTCAACAAAAAAATAGTGAGTGAATATGAGTTTTGTGGAGAAAGTTATGCTCGTTTTCCCACCAGGTGTTTGTGTTGAAAAAATTATGGGTGGGATGATGTTATAAAAGTGGAGAATTTTGTATAATTGCGATTTTTACAAGATTTTAAGGATTTTTTCACTAGCAACTTACCTAAACACGAAATTGAGGATTAGGGTTTCTATTTAGGCCTATAAAAACATAGAAATTCATAAGAAAAAAATGATCTTTTAAATAAGTTTGCAAGCTTGGGGATTTTGAAGAAAGAACAAGAGAGAAAGCCAGGGTTTGAAGACAATTTTAGGGTTTTAGAAAATAAAAAGAAGGAAGAACACAACAAGCTTTGGGAATCTGATTTTTGTACAATAAAATGTAAGTAATTTTGCAAAACATACATGCTTTCTTGTTTTGTTTAGGTTCTTAGAAGTATTTTGATAAGAAATCTATACATGTAATGATGCAAAACATACTTATTTTCCTATTTTTTGTTAAAATCTTAAAAATTCTTTGATAAGAAAGATAAGTTTGAAAGTTTATGATTCTCTACAAGTAATGATATGAACCTACATGTTTTTCTATTTTATTTATGAACTTAAAATGAAAAGATATGTTTCAAAAGTGATTATTCATTTATGTCTCATAAGTTCTTACAAAGAATAAAGGTTTATGATCTATTATGTGATGAGTTACATAAGCCTTATATTATATAAGTATTGTATGTCATCCATTGTTTCTTTATATTTAATGTTTGATTCTATGTTAATGCTTAAAGTTACATATTAGCCATATTTTGATTACTTGTTATAAGAATTTATGTTTAGTTACTTCAAGTTTTGATAAGAATGTATCATGTCATACATGATTTTCTGCAAGCATTAGCATCATTCATGATTTTAAAAAAGATATTTATTCTTCGATGTGCTTAAATGGTCAAGAAAATTCTCTATTTTGCAAATCATGTATTGACTATGTATTTTTACAGGAGAAAACATCAGTTTTAAAAAAGAAAAATAAGTGATTTTGAAAAGATAAGGTTATTAGAAAGTAAAACATGCATTCATGCATACTTTTGTGAAAATATGTGATAAATTGTAATATGATAAATATTGTGATATGTTATGCTATGTGTTATGTATGTGATTGTGTGGAAAGCCATTTATGGTTAGGGTAATGTGAAGTTTCATAGTTAGAACCTAAGAAAATGAGTTATGCTCAAAAGAAAGACATGTACATAAGCTTTGTTGGGAAAATCCTTATGAATTGAAATGTGAAGGTTTTAAAAACCAATATAAAAATGATGTGAAGTATGTGATGTGAAGAACCTGCCCAATAGGTTTATATATGGGCTTATGCTAGTGATGTGAAGTATGTGATGTTAAAACCTGTTCAACAGGTTTATATGTGGGCTTATGTATCTAAGATGTGATGTGATTGTGTTAAGACCCAATAAGGTTAAAAAATGAATAGCCATTGTGTTTGTGATAACCTTTCTATAGGTTGTATGTAAACTTTTGATAACCTATCTACAGGTTGGTATGTAAACTTTTGATAACTTGCCTTACAGGTTGATATGTGGGCTTGTGATAACCTGTCTACAGACTGCTATATAGACTCTTTGATAACTTATCTATATGTTGGTATGTAGATTTTTTGATAACTTATCTACATGGTATGTAAACTTTTGATAACCTATCTACAAGTTGGTATGTAGGGTTGTGATGACACTATGTGATAGGAATTTGATAACTTGTGTCATATGTGTGAAAGAGAAAAACCCAAGATGGGCTAAGAATGATGAGTTATGTTTATAAAAGTTTAAAGATCCTAAGTGTGAAAGAAATTAAAATGTGAGAATGTTTGAACAAGTTTATGTGTTTAAAGGTCCTTTAAGGATTCCATTTAAAAGGAAAATTTTGAATGATCATAAGTATATAAGTGAAGGTGAAAACTCAAAAATTTGCAAAAGTAAGGCAAGTATGTGACCCTTAGGAATATACTAAGACTTGTTTGTGATAATGTATGTTTGTATGAAGTATAAGATAAGTTATGCGTATGAAAGTTTTGATTTTTGTAATCGAATGCAAGTTTTGTTTTAAAATGTTAAGTTTAGTTTTCAACGAAGTATATTTTAAGAAAAATATTTTGAAAAGCAAATCTTACAAAAATTTGTGATAAGCATTGGCTATATTCCGGTGTGTTTTGTATTGTTATTTACAAGCCATGGACTAGCCCACGTGCATTATTTTTCATATTAGCATGCTTTACAAATGATGTTCAATAGAGGCAATGAAGACATGATATATGATGAGGAGCTTTCATTGGAGGATTTAGATTTTGTTTTCTATTTAAACTTTATTTATTTAGTTAGTAGTAATTATTTTACTTTCAGTTTTCTGTGGACTCCTATGAGGGAGATGTTAGCTTGTTTTAAGTTTACGGACTCATGAGTTTGGATTTTATTTTAGTATAGTTTATGGGAATTAATATTTGAAAGATTGAAAACTTGGATATTAATAAGGTCTAGATTCCTTCCATTATACTGATGTAAGATTAGATATGTGATTCTTATGAAATATCAATGTAAGAAAAGCTTCTGCAAATTTATAATAATTGTATAAGAAAAGTGAAAAATTTACAAGGTCCTTAAATAATATTCCGCAGCGAAGGATCTTGAGCATGTGTAAGCCATAAGAGTGTTAAGTAAATTAACACTTCAAAGTCTCTTCTAGAGACAGGATTTCAAGGCGTTACAGCATTAGAGTGATTATATTTCACATGGTTATGAGAGATGAATCTTAATTAAATACATATGGTGTGAACGAAGTGAATGTATTGGGAGGAGATGTCCTACTTAACTTAGAAAGACTTGAGTGTTTATTTTTCATTAGGATATGAGAACCCAAGGCAAAGAGTCATCCCATTTGGATTTGACTAGGAGGAGTTATCCCTTTTCGTGTGTGTGTGTATTTGGGAGGTTTTATCCTATGTTACCTCCAAGTAGGAGGGGCTATCCTACTTGTGAATATGTATTGGGAGGTACTTTCCCATTTATAATTATGTGAATTCGGAGATGTTATCTCACTAACAGATTTGGTTTGAGATGCGTTATCCCTAGTGTATATAGTTAGGAGGAGTTTTCCATCATGAGTATGAATGGTTGGGAAGTGTTTTGATATATATATATAGTTGTCGGTGTTTTCCCACTTATGAATTTAGTTGGGAGAATCTATTCCACGTTATATGCATCCTGGGAGGGGATATCCCACTTGTATATGCAACACGAGTGATAAGAGGCACTTGATAAGTGTTAAATGGACTATGAGAGCTTCCAAGAGACATGTGATGAGTGTCTAGTAGACTATGATATGTTATAAATAGTGGCAAAGAACTAATGTTAAGTGAACAACGATAAGGAACATGTCAATTATGAAAAATGTGAAGTGAATGACAACAAACAACAATTGAAACCTAAGAAACCAAAAAAACACATAAATCATAATAACATAAGTGAAATCTTATGATCTTTAGCAATAAGAACGAAATAACATAAGTTGTGAAAAGAAAGTGATAATGTACAAATGTTGATAAGTGAAAGAGCCAAAGTACCAAAAAGACTAAAGAGATCATACAAGTTGGTCATTTTGTAAAGTAAAATAAATATGTTTTTAGCAAATGTATGCAAACATGTTTTATACACTGATTTATTATTTGAAATTATATGGTTACATATGTTATTTTGTTCTAAAAAATATTCGTGCTTAGTCTATCCATTTTATATACCTACTTACGAACCATTGACTTACCCATTCATAACATTTTTAAGATTAAAGTATACATAATAGGTGCAACCGTGGTGCCACACAGAGGATGATGAGTGATGAACTTGAAAATCTTATGAGTCATTCAATTTCATTTTGATAGTACATGGACCATATTATCTATGAGATAGTTTTTATTTGTAGATGTAATTGATGGTTTTAGTTCTACGGGATTGAAAAGACTTGTAATTTGATGATGGGTTTATATAGAGATTTCATATCATGATAGTAGATGATGGATTTTAATTGTTTAGTGTATTTGATGGATGCCTATTTATATTCCGTTATAAATTGTTATCTCTGATACTTGAAACCGAAAGAGTAAAGATATGTAAAAGACTCCTTATGACCAAGGGAAAATGAATAGGGTATGGATGGTGATATAATGTATGTGATTATTTCCGCTACACATGTGAATCAATGTTAGCACTTTATTTTCTGCTCCACAATTAGAATGGATGGTTCATATTTAATATTATTCTGCTGCATAGATGTTATTACTATTGAAATATATGGACTTGTAATATGTTCAAAGAAATGAGGGTTAAGTCTTATATAACCCTAAAGATGAGAATGATGAAATTTATAGAGAAGAAACAAGGATCTGAACGTAATGATCCAAGTTTGTGGCCTCAATGAGGTCATGAATTTGGGCTCGTTGCATTACTTCTCTCAAAGGTGGAGTTATTCGGAAGAGTTACCAAGTGGGTTGTGGAGCTAGGAGAATATGACATCAAATACCAGCCCCAAATAACCAAAAAGGGGAAAGTTCTAACTGATTTCCTCATAGAATTTGTACCAGAACCACAAAGTCCTACATCAATGGAGAAGAAGCATCCAGAACCAGTATAGGAACTCTTTATAAACAAAGCCTCAAATACAAGGGAGGCAAGCGTAGGAGTGGTACTCTTAGCCTTTTAAGGCATATTGATAGAGCAAGCCATAACGTTAGGCTTTGATGCCTCTAATAATGAAGCAGAGTACAAAGCAATTTTGGTTGGGTTACAATTGGCCTAACAACTTAGGGCACAACATCTAATCATCCACAATAATTCCTAACTAGTAGTTAGACAAGCCGAGGGGGAATATGAAGCCAAGGACCTGAGAATGGCCTTCTACTTAGAAAACCGACATTCTGAACTTGGGAAGTTTCATAAGGTAGAAATAAGAAAGCTCCCATAAGAGCTAAATATCTATGTAGATGCTCTTGTCGGCCTTACCTCAGCATTTAAAAGAGAAGGAAAATGAAATATTCTCATGATTCATTTACCAGATCTAAGCATCTCGCAAAAGAAAGAGGTTGGACAAGTCAAGTAAATCTAATTGGGCCCAATTGGATGGACCCCATCTATCATGACCCAAATCCGCAGGCTGTGAAGTGGACCGGGTCCAAATCTTTGACACAAGAATGACCTGCCCCGAACCTGTTTCTCATAGGAAAAGACCAACGAGTTTTGAGTGTGTTATCAAACCTCTTACCCATTCACATGACTTTAGATATAAATCGGTTATATTTCCTTTTCACATCCATTTAAGTACATTTAAACCAGTCATTTCGTAGCAAAATAATATAAACAGTCATAATCCAAAGTAAGTGCAGTAGAAAGTGAAAGATACATCATAACCAAATATCATAAAATCCAAGGTAAAGGGCCTCAAAATGCCCACAATAAAAAATGTATATAGATCTCACCCACGAAGTGGCCCATCCCAAATATCAAAAGTACATCACTCGTTTATAGAAAACTAAAAACTAAATGTAAAACAAAAGATGGAATAACTGGGCCAGCTTCCCAACTCCAAAAGCTCGCCCTCACCCCAAAGCATGGTCTAACCTGTATGCCTATTCATTTATGGGTGGTGCTAATTGGGATAAGCTTGAAGTGGGAGGGTATACAGTTTATATAACACAAAAGAGAAGCAAAGCAAGTATAGTAATAGACAAAGTAATCCCAAGTAGAAACGAGAAACCGAGTACATAAATGTATTCATTAACGATAATATGCATGTAACACTACTTAAATCAAGCATGTTCATGCTCCGAAATAACTAAGTAAGAATACATACCAAGATAATGTCAAAACAAAGATGTACCAAAGCTACATGTCATATGTCACAAATCAACTAACATGCACTACATAGATAAATAAATGCATGTAGAGTAAGAAAGTATACTACATGTCATGTATCCAAAACCCATGATGTTTCCAATACCAAACTATCGCCAAAATACCAACGAACCTATAAAGGTTCTTGAGAAATCTAAACTAAGCCCAAAACCATATAAAACAAGTGGGGTTCTGATAAAACCAAACCATGTGTTGGGCCTCTAGGGCCATCAAACCATGATGTTTGGATAACTAGTGTCCCTTTGCATATTGATGTGATCGGATGGTAAGGTACTTGAGATATCTGGAAAGCTGGTATTGCTTCGCCTATTGGCAGCTGTGAAGTCTAGACAACTGGTGTCTCTTTGCCTATTGGCAGTGATAACTGGACAACTAGTGTCCATTTACCTATCAATAGTGATTACTAGACAATTGGTGTCCCTTCACCTATCGACAGTGATAACTAGACAATTAGTGTCCCTTCACCAATTGGCGGTCATAACTAGACAACTGGTGTCCCTTCACCTATTAGCGGTGATAATTGGATTAGTGTCCCTTTGCCTATTGGCGGTGATAATTAGACAATTGGTGTCTCTTCACCTATCAGTAGTGATAACTAGACAACTAGTGTCCCTTCGCCAATTGATAGTCATAATTGGACAACTGGAGTCCCTTCGCCTATTAGCGGTTATGACTAGACAACTGGTGTCCCTTTGCCTGTTGGCATGCATAACTGGACAAGTGGTGTCCCTTCACCTATCAGCGATGATAACTAGACAATTGGCATCCCTTCACCTATCAACAATGATAACTAGACAACTGGTGTCCATTCATCTATTGTCAGTCATAACTGGACAACTGGTGTCCCTTCACCTGTGGCAATCATGACTGGACAACTAGTGTCCTTTTGCCTATTGACAGGCATAACTAAACAACTGGTGTCCCTTCGCCTATTAACAGGCATAACTAGACAACTAGTGTCCCTTCACCTCTTGGCGGTCATAACTCCTGCACCAACCCACTTAGGGGTATATCGTACAAAGTCCCATTTCTAAATTTGATACTAAACCCATGCTCCTGTATAGTAAAACAACTACTAAATAAGTATGCAACATATGGAAAATGTCCATGCATCCTAACTCATAAAAGAATCCAAAGCCAAAATGAAGTGGTAAAACTGAGTGACTCGATGCTTCATAAACTACATAAAAAGCTCAAGTAAGAAGCTCCATGAAAATGTAAGATAAATCATGCTAGAGGTAACATGCTTATGTCACCAAACATTCTTAATGGATGCAAAGCCCAATGTATCACACTTGAATTCTAAGGCCATAACATGAGAATCTATAGAATGTCACAATTTTCTATAAGCTGATATAGATTTGAAGGAATTCACCCAAGAAGAGAATAAGTTCATGCAAGGAATCAAAAGGCATCCAAAAGACATGTATATAGTGAGGGAAAATAGTAAGAAGCATTTTATCAAGCATGTAGAGAGCAAGAAATAAGGAAATAAAGAGGGAATCAAAGAGAAACCCAATCTTCACCATAAGAACCTTTCTAGTCCCTACAAATCAAGTGAATTAAGTCCCAAAATTCATTCACATAGATTAAAAACCTTACAAATCATTTCACATAGCTCTATCCATGGAAAACAAAACTCTATATTTCAAGAGATCATAGAAACCAATAAGGAAATTACTAACAACATGCTCACATCATGATACTACAACCCATTACCAATAAATCAACATACTCAAAAGGGAGAAGAGATGAATCCATAAGACAAAGCTTAGAAACCACACATCTAAGATCCTAAGAATGGAAAAATTGAGCATAAATAACATATCCACTCACAAATGTTCCACTCCTAGTTTTGAAGGGGATTCTCTAGCAAAAGCCTCTTTACTTTGTCCAAAACTCCTTTCTCTATAAACAAACAAAGTATTCCATTGTCATAATACATAAACTAAGATAGAAAATGGAAAATCACAATTATTTTAAGCTAGATCTAGGTTCTAGCAACTTACTCAAGCTTAGAAAATATGAATCTTCTCCCTTTCTCACAATCCTCCAACTTCTCTCTCGCTCTCCCTCTTTGTATTCTAAGGATTCTAAATGACCCAAATGAGGTCTATCTGGGTTTAAAATTCATCTAAAATGAGATCCCACATGTGTGGGAGTCCAATGGATGGAAGTCACGTCACCAAATGAAAAAAGTAGTAGTTTTTGCAACCTTTTAGCGTTTTGTTAATTGTAACCAATCAGGGGTTTAGTGACCGGTCAGGGCTTTTCTTGAGGGTGATGTCCTGTATCTCTGATCGTTCATGCATGGGTCAAGGGTTTTCATCTTAGACACCCCATTGTAAAATAGTCATAACTTCCTCAAAAAAAACTTCATTTCACAAACCGTTTGAAGCGTTGGAAATTAGACTCCTAGAGATTTCTAATGATATACAGTTTGTACTCTAATTCACTTGGGATTGATACAAGTGTTCTCATGAAGTTATCATAAATCAGTGGGCCTATTAGCATAGACACCTTAAGGAAAAATCATCATAACTTCTTCTAGGAAATCCTTATTTACATACCATTTGTTTTGTTAGAAAGTAAACTCCTATTTCTTTTTAACAATGTATGATTTGAACTCTAATTATTTCAAGGTTGGTATAGGTTCATGAATGGTTCTTGCATTCTTTTCTCTTATACATTTAACCCAAATGGGTCAAGACTCTCCTACTCATTCCTAAGTCATGTTTAGGTCCCTAAAGCATTGACATTAATTCATGTGCTCGAAAATATCATGGTTCCCATAACCAAACACCTAGTGTCGAGTTCGAGTCTCTAAAACTCACCTAAGTTAGATACGGGGCATTACATCATCATTCGGTATCTCTGACATGGACAACAACCCGAGGAGAGCAAAGAAGCAAGAAAATTATGGCAAAAGACTGCCAAGTACACTCTGATAAGGGATCAACTTTATAGGAAATCCTACATAAGTCCTTATTTAAAATGCTTAGGACCTGAACAGGCCAGGTATGTTCTCATTGAGATCCATGAAGGGGTATATATAAATCATGCTGGATGAAGATCTCTAGCCCACAGGGCCATAACCCAAGGATATTATTGGCCTTGCATGCAAAAGCATGCCCAACAATTCTTCAGAATGTGTGACAAATATCAAAGGTTTGTACCCATGACTCACTAACCCACTTAGGAGGTGAAGCCTCTCACTAA
This sequence comes from Platanus orientalis, assembly GCA_025762735.1. Taxonomy (NCBI): domain Eukaryota; kingdom Viridiplantae; phylum Streptophyta; class Magnoliopsida; order Proteales; family Platanaceae; genus Platanus; species Platanus orientalis. The sequence continues at coordinate 14,081 of JAOXJP010214372.1, forward strand.
CCCATGACCCTTCACACAAAGGGGGATGGACATCGTTGGGCCTTTATGTAACACCCCACCCCATGACACACATATTACTGAACATGTGTAATACTTTGAATGTTAACGCATGTCACATAATTTCTATACACACATAGGATCACTTAAATGCACATATACTGATCTGAACATTGGCACAACTTTAGAAAGACACTAGCAAAAATGTGGAAAGAATTTATAAGTCAAAATTATACCTTTAGATAGGCATAGAAGTCTAGAGTCCTATACAATAAACAACAAGCAAAACAGACACCAAACGAAAAAGTTAAAGGTAATTTACTAAAAAGAAAGGGGTAAAAAACATGACAATTTCTGAAGCTGTCCCAGACGGATGACACAACTTTATAAGTCAATATCTATCAATCCCATTGGAATCACCCTACAAATAATATATGCTTGGAAAGATCTATGAGTCTATTTTCTAATGCAATAAACGTTGAGTGAATTGAAGTTTCTTATAAGAAGTTATGACAATTTTTTCAAAAGTGTTTGTCCCGTCTGGTGTGGTCTGAATCATTAGATTTTTGGGTAACTTTAAAATACAACAATAAAAAATGTAGAATGAATTAGGGAGAACTTTATATATTCTTGGAAAGCTCTTGAAATTTAGTTTTCAATAAAAAATGGTGAGTAAATTAGAGTTTTGTAGGAAAAGTTATGACCGTTTTCCCACCGAGTGTCTGTGCTGAAAATAAAGTCTGATGGAATGACATCATCAAAGTGAAAAACTCCGTACAACCACGATTTTTACAAAATTTTAAAGACTTTTTCATTAGAGACCCACCTAAACACAAAATTAGAAATTAGGGTTGCTATTTAGGCTTATAAAAACATAAAAATTCATAAGAAAGAGGATCTTTTGAAGAAGTTTTGCAAGAGTAAGGATTTTAAAGAGAAAGGAAGAGAAAAAACTAGGTTTTGCAAAGATTTGGAAATTTTTCTGAAGAGCAAAGCTAAGAACAATTTTATACATTAAGAGGTAAGAACGCATGTAAATTATTGTTTTGTTTTGATTTCATAAGTTCCTAGATCATTATTAATCCCGTTTTGTAAAAGATTTTGATTTTCATTTCGGATTTAAATCGTTTTCAATTCTTAAAAGCTTCTTTTGTAAAAGAAAATTTATTTTGTAAGAACATAACTTAACTATTATCTTATTTTCATTCTTTGGGTTCTTAGAATTCCATTGATTCCATTTTGTAAGGGTTTCAATTGTTTTTTAACCGGATTTGAATCGTTCTTCATTGATTTTGGTTGTGTCTAAAGATCTAAAATATGGTTTTGAAAGAGATAAAATAGTTTTATAAGAACATGATGTAAAAGTGATTTATCTTCTATTCTATATGATTTTTAAAGAGTTAAATCATCGATTTTAAATCTATTTTGTATTATTACTACATGTATAACTATGTTTTTAATGGAAAATCAAGAGTTTTAAAAAGGGATTTATTCCTAAAATTGTAATGGTTATTTTAAGAATTATTTTGATCTTCTAAATAATTTTAGAGGTAATGATCTACTGATTTACAAAAATTTATATGCCCAATCTTTCGATTTATTCTTAGTGATCCTAAATCTTATCTTTGTAAAAGAAAAGTATTGATTTTTACATTCTACTGTTAGTGATTCTCAGGAGTATTGTTTTAGACAGATTTGATATGTTTTAAAAACATGTTCTATAGATTGTGCCTAGTTGGATCAAGCAGGATCTTATATGTTATTTTGATTTAAGTTAAAGAATTGTTATATGTTGCTTCTGTAAACTATATGACTTAATTGAAACTGTAAGAGAATGATATGTACTGTTAAAAAGCTACCTTACCCATCAAGGGGAATTATTGATGGAACCCTTCTCACCTGGGTATAATCGGTGTGAACTGTTATGGATCATTACTGCTTGCCACATAGAAGGTAGTAATAACCCTTCTCAGCTGGGTATAAATGCTGCGAACTGGACCCTTCTCAACTAGGTTTAAATGTTACGAATTGAACCCTTCTTAGCTGGGTTTAAATGTTATGAACTGTACCCTTCTCACCGGGGTTTAAATGGTGTGAATTGTTATATGTTCTGGTTTGATAACAGATATATGTTATGTTATGTTCTGCTCTGTTTTGGCCATAATATGAAATATGACATGATCTGTTTCGTTCTGTCAATGTAAAAGTATATGTTATCACTGATTTTTGTTATATACATGAAACTATAATTTTTATTAAATGCTTAGTAATGTATAAGATTAATTTATAAACTGTTATGCATATTGAATTGTAAATAGAAAAGTATATCTTTAGTTTATGAAATCGTGCTAAGACTTAATCCATTGTTTCTATAGTTTACTGTTTTCTTGCTAAGAATGTCAAACTTACCTCAATCTAACACCACAAATGATGATGAGATCGCAGAGTAGCGGTTCCAGATAGAGACAGTTAAAGACGGGACACTTGTTTATTTTAGTGATTATTTAAATTAGAGACTTTATTTATTTCAATATAGTTATTTCAGTTTAAATTTTAATGAATGTAATAAGTTAGGAATTTTGGTATTTGATTTCAGTTGATGGATTTGATTATGTCAGACTATTTATTTAATTGAATGAGAATGTTAGATATTGTTTACGGATTATTTATAGAATTATGATTTATGAGTTATGGGATTTTATACAGATCGAACTTATGGGAATGTAATTGATTATGTGATTATTGAAAAGTGATCAATGTATTATTCCACTGCGTATGAATGAAAAGAAAAATAATTATACAGGTTATGAATGAATGAAAAGTGAAGTGATATATTAATGTCACGTGCCAAAATTCATGGTCCCACTGGTATGGGTTTCGGGGCATGACATCAATATAACCCTATGGCTGAGCCATATATAGCTTCTAAAATGCATGTGTTGGATAGGTGGAGTTTTGGTCTTGAACATCCAACCATTGAATCCTCCAGTTAAAAATAGAGCAAGAGAGAGAACTATGTGAATTGTTGGAAGTTTAATTATAGGGATAAAAGTTTCGTGAAAGTCCACACCGGGTTGCTGATTAAATCCTTTAGCAATTAAGCATGTTTTATATTGGGATATTTTTCCTGTAGCATCTTTCTTAAGCTTATAAACCCACTTATGGCGGATCAAATGTTGATTAGAAGATAGTGGAACTAAAACCCAAGTTCCTTGATTCTAGAGTTCTTGGAACTCCTCGGAGATGAGAAGCCTCTGAGAAACATCTTGGTTCAGTCTCTAATAAATCCTATGTAAGTAAATAGTAATATATTTTCATTTAGTAATCCCACTCTTCAGTCGAGTGATCATTGGTTGGGAATCCAACCACTAGTTTTGAGGAAGATGGTTCTTTCGGGAAGAATATATAAAAGATAAGGATTCTATTGACGATGAAGTGGAAGACAAGGCAGTTGATAAAGAAGAAGACGTAGTTTGTGAGGGCATGGATAGTTGAGATTGAAAGTTAGGTTGTAATGAAACAGATGGTTGTAATTCAGTGTGAAGTAGTGACAGATTCAATGATCAGGATATAACATGAGAGGGAGATTGAATTAATGGATGTGATTAAACCTGAGGTATCAAGGAATCCAACGGTTGCAACGATACCTAAGGTGTTAAGGAATCTAATAGTTGCAACGATATTTGTGGTAGTGATCATGCGGCAGAGGATTATCGACTTACTATAGAAGGAAGATTCAGGTTAAGAATGGATTAGAAGATTTTTTTTAGTAAGGAAAGACTCATTCTTGATGAAAGATATGTCTACTAATGTAACACCCTGTGTTTCATTTAAGGGGTAAAATCATAATTTCACTCACATAAAGGTAAAATTTCTCTTTCACATGTTTATGCAGACCTTAGAGTGGTTTAGGAACTCTTTAGATCAAGTTTGAAGTGTAGAACCCAAGTTCAACCTTAAATTTGTCAAGTCCTAAAGTTGTCCTAGGAGCGTATTTGGGGTAACTTTGTAGATAAACCTGTTCCAACCCTGATATAATTTAAGGACAATCCATATATATTTGAAAATATCTAGAAGTCTACTTTCCAACAAAACAAATGGTATGCAATTACGAGTCTTCTAGAATAAGTAATAACAATTCTCCCACTAAGTGTCTGTGTTGATAGACTAACAGATTTTGGGTAATTTCCTAGGCCACCAACGGCAATCTCAATTGAATTAGATTTCAATTCATATACCTTTAGAAATATCTTGAAGTCTGTTTTCTAACCCAACAAACAATTTACAAAATGAGTTTTCTAGAGGAAGTTATGGACATTTTAGTGTAAAGGGGTCGAATCTAGGAAAGTTACCCAGATTGATCCGACCCTACCAGATCAATCCAGCCTCTCGATGTTTTTATTTAAAAAAAAAGGGGTCAAAACATGTTGGATCAATCGTATTTCCACCCGGATCGATCTGATTTCGCGACAATTGCATTTTGGAGTCTAAAAACTTCAAATTTTGACCCAATTAGGGTTCTACTTCACCTAGGACCCTTATGTAGTCTATATAATGAATGAAACTCGACCTATAACCCTAAAAATATGATAAAGAAACCCTAATAACCCCATTTTACATTAAAAGGGAAAAATTTAGAGAGGTTTAGAAAATTTGGGAGCTAAGTATGGGAGTTCTTCCCCAATTAGGCAAGTACAAAAACAACTCCCAACTTAAAATTTTTTGCTAGAATGGGTAGTTTTCTTCTTGAATATTCTAGTTCTATTTGATGAAGATTATATCCACATCATTTTACAGAGAATAGAGCAAAGGGGAAGGAAATGTTGAAAGACTTTGGAGCTTAAACAAAGAAAAAGTCTAAGGTAGTGAGTGTTTATACATAGTGTGCTACTCTTTTATTTCTTCTATTATTTCTCCATGGTTATTCATCTATTTGGTTGGTATATTGGCTTCTTTATCACTTGATTGTTAATCTATAAAGTTTTGGTGAGTTCACATCATTTGATTTATAGATCTATGAGATTAAGTGAGTTTACATGCATGATGTGCTACTCCTTTTGTTCTCCTACCATTTTTTTATTGGTTAATCTTCATTTTGATTGGTATTTTGGTTTCTATAGTACTTGATTGTTAAGTCTTTGAAGTTTGGAAAGTTTACATCACTTGATCACTAGAACTATGAGATTTTTGTGAGTTTTCACACATGATATTCTACTCTTTTGAATTCTTGTCCTCCTATTCATTAGAAATCTTAAGTTGGTGAAATTTCAGTTTCTCTTCATTGTGTTTGCTTTGTTCATTAAAGTTTGGTAAATTTCCTTCATCCAAACACTAAATCTATGGAAGATTAGTGAGTTCTCAAGATTGATTATTCTACTCTACTTCTTTTTTCTGCACTTTCTCCCATTTTTAGTTGTCATTTTAGGTGAGATGATTAATTTTCATTACTCCTTGCTAAATCTGTGTGAGTTTGGTGATTTTAATTATTCCATAGGGTGATTTACTTCATTTTACCTAGGTAGAGAACTTGATTACATAAAAATTATGAATTCTATTTGTGAATGGTTAAACCTATTATGATTTGAGCATGTATTAGTTAAGATTTAATCCTTCTACCTTGCTACAATCATGAATTCAATGAAATCCTAAGTTTTTTCTTTATAATTAAATGTAGGAAGGTTGAATCCTTATGAAATTTGAAAGGTAAAAATGATTACTACTCCTTATGCTTGACATTTGCCTTGATTTTTCTATAGTTGAGATTCATATTCATATTATCATTGCTGGTTGGTAGTCTTTACTCACTTTAATTAACTCCAAATTTTGTTACTTATGTTATCCCATATGCTAGTTTCTCATTGATTCTATTATTATGCCTCCCACTTGATTATATCCACTTACACTTAATTTGATGAGCATCATATTAGTTGCATCCATATGACTTGTTTGCGACTATTATACCATTATTAGTTTTGGAAAGTTAGAAAGGAAATTTTCAAACATTTGGTTTTGGCGTAAGTATGAGCTATTACTTGCTGGTCGGGATTAGAGAATTGGGTTTGGAAGGTGTTGTTTCATATGTGTGTGTCGTAGGAGCTATCCCACACACATTGCATTGATTGGTGGGAGGCGTTGTTCCATATGTGTGTGCCGGAGGAGCTATCACATTGATTGTTGGGAGGTGTTTTTCCCACATATTTAAGGATATATTTGGGAGGCGATGTCTCATGTAAGTATATCGATTAAGAGAAGTTTTTTCATATGAGAATAAATAAGGGAGATGTTGTTCATAGATAAGCACATTGAAATGAGGTGTTTTCCCCATGGATCATTGAGTAATGGTATAGACTCGAGGTATTGGTTTGGACTCAATCACTAGGTGACATCAATAGATGAAGAAGACATTAGATGCCCACCAGTTCCATATGAGATTTCAATTTTGTTGAAGACCCTACATGGATATTATAAGACTTTAGTTTTATCGGAGACCCTATATGGATTATATGGTTATAGTTTTGTTAGAGTTCCGATATGGACTACTCCGTTGGATTTGTTATGAGGTGTCTTGATAGAATTAATTTGGAGGTACTACATTAGTTGGGTCGGTTTTGATCTAAGGTGTGTTTTGTTAGAGATCCTTCTTGGGTTATGTTTGTTTGAGAGATACATTGGGCTTCCATAAGTATGTATACGGTTTTGATATCTACTAGTTAAGGCAGCGTATTTGAGAGGCATTAAGGCTTATGTACACGAGTACGTCATAGTGAGCATTTATGTTACATGTTGCACTTTCCTTATGAGCTACACATTATGTATTTCAATTATGGACTTATGTTGATTTAGTTTTATTACTTCGACACCTTTACTAGAATTTAATCATTGTTGTAGCTAGTTCGATCCTTATCGCTCATGCATGTTCTGATCTGGTATTGAGTTATGCTCGTGCAAATTCGATTTACTCCATGGGACATTATGTATGTTCTCTCATAGGCTTTATAGTTTACTCATGTTTTTACCACTATTTCAAGTGTTACCTCGTAGTACGTGATTTCATATAGGATCGTTCCCTAAGCTAGTTCGTTGGGACAAGAAGACTGTCTCGTTTATCCGTTTTCAATTTATTTTATTTTTCTACACTATTATGTACAAGACAGGGATTATTGAGACATGATCTTACGTAGTAATCAGCAGTTTGAAAGCCATTTAATGGTACTGCCTAGATATTTATGGTTATGCTTAAATTGGAGATTAGTTGTTTATTGGATTCTTCTACGTAGTTTAGAATGTATATGTTTATATTTCCGCTGCATTATTGAGATTGAATGTTAGTTAGCATTTCATTTATTATTTCATTGCATTGGAGTATGTTTATGGTCCTAAAGGTAAAATAAACAAATTTTATAATGATTATGATATAAATTCGGATAGTAATGGCTCAAATTCACACCTAAATAAGGTTATGAATTTTGAGGTGTTACAACTAACATGCATTTTCCCAGATTCTTTATCAAGGCACTGGTAGGCCTTTGATTTGTGGACAACATCCAACAAAAATACAGAGACAAGAGAGAGACTCTAGTTTGTTAGTATTACATGGCCTGAGCTAGGGAAAACAGGTACTTCCAAATACACGAAGAGATGAATGATTTGGAAATTTATTGAATAACTTTTGAAATGGAGACTAGTTACTTAGTTGAGGTGTAGGAATTCTATTAATTAAGTATGTGGTTGTGGTTACAGCCTCTGCAAAAATCAAAGAGGTAAAAAAGCAGTTTTAAGAGTGCTATAGTTGTTTCAATTATATGGCGGTGCTTCCGCTCAACTACACCATTTTGAGAGGGTGTATATGGATAGGAAGTTGGTGTAAAATACCATTTGAGGCCATAAATTATTCAACAGAGTTAGTGATGTATTCTCCACCACCTTATGTTCGGAGTATTTTAATGGATATTGAAAACATGTTTTCAACTTGAGATTTAAAATAACGAATAATATTGTGCACCTCTAATTTATGTTTGAACAAATATAGCAATGAAAATTTTGAAAAGCCATCTACAAATAGTAAGTAGAATTGATACCCATTAAAAGAAGAAGGAGATGGACCCATAGATCCGTATAAATGAGTTCAAGAGGATGAGAAAAAACATTGGACGACATTGTAAAAGGTTAGGGCTGTCGATCGGGAGGGGTTAGGGCGGGCCGAGGTCAACCCGTATTATTTAACCTTGGCCCAACTTCAGCCCAGCCCAAACTAGACCGGAGGTAGACAACTTGAACTCAGCCCATTTTAAAACAATGGGCTTCAGGCTGAGTTTGGGCTACCGAACTTAAAACTCCTCCCTTAATTTGGGTTGATTTTGAGCCCATAATTAAAATGCATATTACATGGGCCTTGTTCAATAGTTGATATATTTAACAATTTTAATTTAATTTTGATAATAACATTTAACTATTTGATGGTGGAATATTTTTTTTTATAAACATACAAACCCAATATCATTACCCAAAAAGAAAAATACATAAAACCTTATTTGTATACTACTTGGGCCATGTCCGGCTGGGTCTCGGGCTGAAATAGAGCATGCCCAATCTCGGCCCAAATAAAATTTTGGGCCTAAATGTTGAACTTGAACTCAGTCCAGCCCGCTTATTTTTCAGGCCAGACATGTTAGGTTTTAGGCCAAGGCAAACCAATTGACCACCTTATAAATGGTAGTTTATGAAACTTTGCCACTATACAATCAGTAAATGTAATTTTTGAACAACTAGAATGCTATAAAACAAAGAACATGGTATAGCATGAAGGAAGACCAAGTCTTCTATTCCATGGTGCAGCAGGAAAATTATTGCTAAAAGGCACCATTTCTATTGAGGCCTTGACAAATGGTTTTCTTTCTTTGATTGTCCTAAATAACAAACTTGTTAGCATTAAAAAGAAAGAGTACAATTGTTATCATTGGCTAATTTGTGAACTAATAAAATATTATTGAATAAAGATGGTACATGAAGAATCTTTGAAAGCTGAAAATTATCAGCGGGTGCAAGAAAAATACCCGAACTGGTATGCTTCACTGAAAGTGTTTTACCATTACCCACTGCAACTTTGGAGTTATCAAAATACGGATTGCAGAGATATAATGAAGATAGACATGGAACATGATTTGATGCACCAAAGTCTAAATCCTAGTTTGGATAAGGTGTTCTTGGGTTGGGAACAAATAGGGTTATTGGGGTTGTATTCAACGAACCATCATTTTTGCCCTGATACAAAGCATCAAGCCTATGGTAGCACTGTAAGGATGAATGCCCTACTTTTTCGTAAATCTGACAAAAGAGTGGCATTTATCAAAAGCCTCTTCTATATCGGCCTTAATTCTTGTTACAGAACTTGCCATGATCGCTATGAGAATTGTTGCTAGTTGATTGCGTATTCCGTGAGAGTCGAAGAAGAGATGGGTGATGACTATTATGTTTCAACAGCAATGAACCGTTGCTCTTTAATGAAAAGAAAGTCTTCATCCATTGTTATTGATTGGGAGTGAATTCTTATTGCGGCATTGAATGAATTGTATTTAGACGTTAGATCATGCAGAGTTAAAAGAACGTGATCCTCATCTTCAACTGGTGTAGAGGCAGCGGCTAGAGTGTGCCTTGATCTGCTTGAGGTAATCAGTAATGGTGTAAGATCCTTTCTTTTATGTTCTATTGTCAGCTTTTTAGCTGCAAGATGTGAGATCTTGAACACGAAGAAATCGTCTCTCCAGTGTCACTCAAACATCTCTTGCATGATGGAAATTGAGAACAATAGGAAGTAAGGTTTTAGATATAGTTTCAATGAGGCAACTTAGCACCTACTGATCCAACAAAATCCAATATGCATATTTTGGATTTGGATCATCCGCAATTCTTTCTAATGGAGCTTTGATCGAGAAATCAAACAGAGGAAGAAGTTGATGGGCTCTCAGTGCTGTAAGAAATCGAGCCTTCCAAATAGATAGTTTGAGCCATCTAATTTCCACACCTTGCAATGCCTCCATGCATGAAGAAGACTACGTCCAAGGGTGGTTCATTATCGAATCCCACTTGAAATCCCAGGAAGAGGCCTATGGTGGAATCTCCACCATGTCCACGATCGAAGAGGAACATCGGTTCCTTCTCACCATGTAGAGATGTCACGAGCTTTGAGCACTACCAGAGATCTTCTCTAAGAGATCCATCATCAATGAGCGGTTTGTGGAAACCAAGACTCTTCGCACCACCTCCCAACTACTAGAGAAGATTGAAGGATGACAGTGGTTACCCATTTTCTCCGTGAATGACCCCATCCAGGAGGAAGCTATACGGATCTTCTACACCATTTTCTTCGACGTCAACCACAACCGATAATATTTTTATATGACTGTGAATGGAGTGGTCGTTAAGGTCGACCCGGATTACCTCTCTCGTCTATTTAGTGTACCTCACATCACCAATAACACCATTGCATTTCTCGTTCACAAGATCTATATGGAGCAAAAGGGAGCTAGAGTTAAGAGGCTTTGTGGTCGGTTCATGGCATGGGCTGAAGAGTTGAAGCACAAGGACTATCGCCCAATGGTCTGTTAGGTCTTATGTATTGTCAATGTCCATGCACAAAACAATGTAAGTACATGTAGTGGTCATGTAGTAGGACTTTATGTTGTAACTGTGTATATTCATGTAAGTTCAAGAAGAGAGTCTGGGAAAGCACCATGATGAAGGACTCAAAGCCAGAATGATCATGCCAAAGAGACCCAAGCTTTGTTGAAGTCTCAGGTGCAAACTACCTCCAAAAAGGCAACACACGGAGCTTAAAAGGTAAAAATAAAAAATGTTGGTAAATTGGGAATGAGACAAGCATAAGAGCTTAAACACATATAAATAATGTGATTAAGTATTGACCCAAGTCCAAGAGAAAATACCAAGAAAAATGGAACAAAAAAAAAAAAAAAAAAACCAAAAAACTAGTTTTTTCTTGAACCTGGGATAGACCCCAGATTTTTGGGACAGATCACATAGGACTGATCCTAAATTTTTGGAACAAATCACGTAGGACTAATCTTCAAAAAATCGGGATCGGTCCCCAACAGAAAAAGTTCAAAAATTGAATTTTACTAGTTGGCATAATGGCTAGTTTTTTTTACTGTTGTAAACTAGCCATTGGAAAACGAACTTGGCCTCTCTAAACCTCTATAAATAGGGTCATTGAGCCTCGAGAAAGGTAAAGAACTACACTTATGCACATATAGTCAAATTATTGAGAAAGAAAGACAAAAGTGTGAGCCAAAAACCTATGAGTTCAATTCTTATTGGCCAATGACCTTGGAATTGTTCCACCATAGTTAAACCCATTCAAGGTCAATTGTAAGCTTCACAAACCTTTATAGTGAAAGCTTTTGGAAGCAAGGAAGGTGCTTATACAAGTCAAACTCGCCTACGCAAGATACACAATGAAGAACAAAGATTCTTTCATCTTCAGCTTGTTTGTAGCCTTTGCCGGAGTCATCGAAGGCAGATTCTTAGTCTTTGCCAGAGTCACCAAGGCGTGTTTGTGAAGCACTTACCGGAGTCACCAAGTGCAAGCTAGTCCATCGAAGTCACTGGACTGAGCATGCTCACCAAAGTCATTAGGAGCACACTTACAAGGGAATGGATTTTCTATTACT
>JAOXJP010214373.1:0-11821 GCA_025762735.1 Platanus orientalis
CTCTTGGACTAACTTCTTTACCCACACTCGTCCATGGTGTGGGAACCCTTGCATATTTTTCATTGCATCCGGGCGCCAATGCAACGCCCCTTGCCAACTAACAATGATGATATGAATAGAAATCTCAAGTATGGGGAAATCAAGGCAAATATTAAGCATATAGAATAGAAATCATTTTTCCCTTTGAATCTCACAAGGATTTAATCTTCCTACCATCAATTATAAAGAGAAACTTAGGATTCCAAAGAATTTAGAATAGTAGAATAAGGAAATGAGTAAATCTTAAATGAAACATGTTCAAATTTGAGTAAATCTAGTAATATACATAAATAATCCATAATTTCATGTAAACCAAAGTTTCTACCAAGGCATAATGGAAGGAATCATTTTATGCAATATGAAGAAATCATCAAACTCACATAATTCTAACAAGAAGTGATGAAAAACTGAATTCTTACCTAAAATAGCAACAAAAAATGAAAGAAAGTGTAGAAAAACAAATAAATAGAGTAATTAACTTAAGAACTCATTAATCCTCCATGGATTGTGTTTGGGTGAACGACCAAACTTAAAAAATTTAGCAATCCAATAATGGAGAAACTAAAATACCAGCCAATTGGAAAAATAACCATGAAGAAATAATGAAAGAAACAAAGGGAGTAACACATCATGTATGAAAACTCACAAAAATCTAGTAATCAAATAATGTAAACTTGTCAAACTTTAAAGACTTAACAATCAAGTGATAGAAAAACCAAAATACCAGTCAAATGGAAGATTAACCAAGAAGAAAATAGTAGAACAAGGGAGTAGCACATCATGTATGAACTCTCACAAATCTTGGTCTTCTTCCTTGTTCAAGCTCTAAAATTTCTCCCCTTTGCCTTTATCTTTTGTAAAATGGTGTAGAACTAGTGTTAATCAGCTAAACATAAAGATCTAGGAAAAAAACAAGCTATCAAAATTAGGGAAGAACTCCCATTTTTTTCTCCTAAAGCACTTTAACCCTTTTCCTCTTTTTTCTAATCACTTTAAATGACCTAAATGAAGTATAGAGGGGGTTTTAACTTATCCAGGTTTAAATCCCACATGTGTGGGGATCAAATGGGCGAGTGCCATGTCGTTTTGCATATGCAAAAATTTTCGCAACCTGGGACACAACTTAGGTCATGGGGTTTATGATAGATCAAGATTGTGATCGATCACGGGGTTTGTGATTAATCACAATTGTGACCAATCACGCGTAGGTTTGAGTGACACTCGAGAATTGTACCTCTTGTGTGTGATCGGTCACACCATCTGAGAGTTTTGTGATCGGTTATGGGGTTTGTGATAGGTCATGCCTAAATTTTGATGAATTTTTGATTTTCTTCACCTTGGTCTCCAAGGTCCAACCCAAGTAGTTCAATGTTCCTCCAACTTATTCTAAACCATATCTAGGTCTGTCTAAACATGTGGAATGACAATTTTACCCTTAAAAGTATTAAATTACATTTTTACCCTTTAGGTGCAATGTGAGGTGTTACACATAGTGTAAATAAGAGATACTTCAACTTGTAGAGGCCGGGTGGAACACCACTTATTAGTCCAAAATTTTTTTCCTCCCTAACCCAACCTCCATCTTGGTTGCTTCTTGGAAATTGTCCATGAATTGTATGATACCTTTCCAACAACTGACCCCATAAGAAGAAGATGGTCTTTTAGATTCCCAAGCATTTGCCAAAACATATTTATTGGAGATAACTTGAGTCCCCAAGCTTCCATTTTCATGCTCAAATCTGCATAGCCATTTACATATGAGAGCTTTATTAACATCTTGAATTTTGTTGAGCCAAAGATCACCATTCCTTTTTGGTTTACAAATGTCCCATGCTATTAAGTGAAGACCTTCACCCTCTGTCCCTTTTCCCTAAAGAAAATCAAGTTGACATTTCTCTATATTCTTAGCTACAGAGACATGAATAACAAAGAGAGAGACATATTAAGTCAGGAGGCTGGCATCACCCTTCCCCCTTTTGAGAGATGCATTCCCTTCCACCCTGTAAGCCTTTAATGGAATTTTTTCAACATTATTCCAAGGAGCCTTACTTTTAAAAGAAGTCCTAAGTGGAAAACCCAAATAAGTAGTAGGAAATATGTAAATTTGGCATCTTAAGACTTTTGTTATTCTTCCTAACTCCTCCACATGTCCCACACCATGCATACATACGAGTTTTAGGGAAGTTCACCTTCAAGCTCAAGACTGCTTTGAAACACCTAATTACACACTTTAGATATTCGAGTTGCCAAGCAGAATCCTTGCACATCACAATCATATCATTAGTAAAATTGAAGATGGGAGAACACCATACCATTCCTCCCAACCTCAAAACCTTCCATCATACCTCCTTGAAAATCCTTAGATAACAAAGCTCTGAAAGCCTCCACCACTATCAAGAAAAGAAATGGAGAAAGTATTCCACCGAGGACCTATTTAAAAGAATCGAAAAGGAGACGGTTTCATAGTATTTCCTCATTCATTTTCTCTAATGGTTATCAAAACCCATTCTATAAAACATGTATCTTAGAAATCCCAATTTATTCGCTCAAATGCTATTTCCAGATCCAACTTACATAGAATCCCTAATCCTTATTTCTTAATCATCGCATCAATATTCTCATTTGCAACCAAAGCTCCATCTATGCTTTGTCTGCCCCCAATAAAAACACATTGATTTGGGGATATCAAGCCATCTAACACTTCCTTGAGATGACATGCAAGAGTTTTTAAAATAATTTTGTAGACACTACCCACTAGGCTAATGGGCCTAAAATCCTTGATCATGTTAACCCCATCTTTCTTCGGAATAAGGGAAATAAAGGTGGCATTGCCCCCTTTGTCTAAGAAGGACACCTTGTGAAAATCCTTCAATGTGCTCATAATGTCCCATTTTACCACCTCCCAACATGCTTTAAAAAAAGTCATAGAAACCTAGGATTTTGTCATCCTCAATACTCCAAGTAATTTTTTCCCATTAGTTTTCTCAAATGGTCTCTCCAACAAATCCCTTTGCTCATCTAATAAAGACTTAAAATACACCCCATCTAACTTTGGTCTAGTAATTCCTAGGTCTTTGAAGATGTCAGCTTGTTGAGTTGGTAAACTCTGTGGGGGTCGTACCACATGCTTGGGTTCAAAACCCGTCTTCAACTACTAATAAATTAACCACTAACATTTACCTATCAAAGAAAAAAAAAGATTCTTGAGTCTTTATATAAATCGATCCATACAAATTCTATCAAGTATTTTTTAGCCTCTCGTTCTCTTCCAAAACCTCATTGTCTTTTTGCAACTTAGATATGAAGTTTGTGGTTTGTGTTCCTTCTTGCATAGGCAATCTTATGAAAGAATTTTGTATTAGTGTTGACCTCCTTAAGCTATTAAACTTTGGATTTTTGCTTTCATTTTATTTTCTCTAAGCTCACCACATTTGCAAATTCTTTCTTTGCCAAATCCCTTAATATTTGTTCCTCTCTGGTTAAGAAACACTATTCCTCTATATTGTCCCAGTTCTTCAATTCATCCGAGAGACTATTCCTTTTTTTCCTCAACAAACCCAATGACTTCCTTATTCCAAACTTTCAGCTTATCCTTGGGCAACTTAAGTTTTAATCTCAACTTTTGACCTAGTTTCCCCGTAATCTGGAAAGTACTCCACTAGCCCTTTAAAAGATCTACAAAACCTAGTAATTTTAGCCACATATTTTCAAACTTAAAAGGTCTCGAATTCATTTTGGTCATCTTGCCATTCGGTAAAATTGAAATATGATATGAAGTTGGTCTCGGCCTAGCCTCTCTTTTGGAAAAGGGAAATAAGGGATTATATTTTGACGATGGAAACAAATCTATTTAGCTTACTGCAGCTTAGGACATCCAATATATTTGACCAAGTGAATCTAGGCCCTGCAATTAGCACTTTATGAAGGCCAAAACCATCCACAAAATCCAAAAACCTTATCACATTCTAGATAAGCTTCTCCCCCACTTCTTTCACCAAGTTCCCTAACTTCATTAAAGTCCCAACCCAAACACTATGGTTAAGACCAAGAATCCCTGATTCTACTAAATTCCTTAAAGAAATTCTAATTTAAGATACCATTATATGACCCATAAAATCCTTGAGAATAACCAACAGTCTTTGACCCCTCTTAGTTTTCCATAAATTGATACCAAAAAGGAACCAACCCGAGAATCTACAACCCCAACCTTTCTTGCATCCCATAACACCCAAAGGCTACCAGAAGCCCCATTAGAGGGGAGACACACCACATTAACCAAAGAAAGGGGACACACTTGATGCAGGATTCCTGTATCGAGACCCTTCATGTTTGTCTCTTGCAATAGCATCACCTTCGCTTTATAATATTTCACTACATCCTTAACCAAAGTCCTTTTCTTGAATCTCCCCAACCCTTTGACATTCCATGAGAGAAGAGAAAAATTCTTTGCAAAGGCTATAAAACCCAGATGCCACTAGGAGAATTAAACGCCTCACAAGGATCTGACTCCCATCCACTCTCATCCTAGCCTTGTTCAACCCCTACCACCATACCAAATGGAAGACTTAAGATTATTTACCTCTCTTTGAACCATACGGTGGTTGTTCAGATCGGTTCTAAAGCGATTGATCATCCTTTATTAAAGTACCATTCAGGAACCACAGACAATGGAGACACAATAGATTGAATCACCTGAGCTTACTATCTTTTAGAGAACTCCTTCGTATTCACTTGGTCTTGAGAGTCTTCCTCACCTCCAAGCTCTACTCTTGAGGATCTACCCGTTATGTAGTGCTTATACTCTAGTCCCTTGTTTAAATCATGTTCCTACAAAGAAGCAAAATAGCCTAAACCATTCTCCCCAAGGTTTAGATCCATCATGACTAGTGGAGGATGAGAAGCATCTACCACATCCACTAGGATTGCCAGATCTTGAATCATACTGCCACTTACAAATGATTCTCATACTTCCCATATTCCTCTGAATCTTCCCCTTACCCTATATTCTTTTGAATACCTCGGAATGACAACCGAAGTTGATATGACTATCTTCTTTTTCTTTGAGAGAAAGTCATTTATGAAGTGGGTGAGAATTCATTCATTTGTTCTTAAAGCTGAGCAATTAGTTTCATTGAGCAATCTCGATTTTTCCCTGGTCTTCTCATAGATTGCTTAAATTGGAAAAAAGAATTGAGGGACGTTTTAGGCATACAAAACCTCACATTTCTTTTCCAAGGAAAATACAAAAATGCTCCATTGTTTTGCCCGACCCTACTGTTCTTCACTTCAAAAAGAGGGACATGATGGTCAAATCCCAAGTCGGAGTCTACTTGCCTTTTCTCAGGTGAAAAAATGACAAACTATATCCTTGTTGAGCCCCTTTATTAATTAGGTCAACAGGGGCACCAAAGTCCATCGAGCTCTTTCCTCTATAAAGACCTACACAAAAATCCACGCCCAATTTGAAATTTAAATTAGCTATCTAACAGAAACCACTATCCTATTTTGCAAAACCGGAAACCACCTTCCTCCCTTTCTCCAACTCAGAAAATCACCAAAACACTTTCAGTGTTGACTCTGGCGTCACACCCTCTTCCAGTCCTGAACGCAGTCATCCAAATCATCCTCAATGATGATCATCACTGAGTACGTGAATTCCTTATCATTGATCTTGATCATCCTAGAAATATTCTTAGGATCACATGTCTAGATTTTTAGACAAACCCATCGGAGATCGTCTAAATTTTCCGATCGAGGGTCAACATCCATAATGCCACCAAAGGAATCTCTTATTTATCAAATGATTATCTATTCACAGGTTAAATGGAAAGCCTCTAATCCTTACCCAACATGGTTGAAACAAGGATTCTGGTTCCACCGTGCCCAAGAATGGTGAAAACCTATGGAAAAATAGAGATCCTGGTTTGATGGATCCCAAGCCATGGGTGCCCAAACGTCACATCTTAGCCCATAATTTCTCCAAAAAAAATCCCCTATTTTCGGCAACAGGCAAGATAAACAACTTCTTCTTTTGCAATAGAGCTTACTGAATTGTCATTTTGATTTGATCCCAAGAGAGCCTTTCATCAACATGCTCAATATAAAGCCCCAGAGGCCGTACACTAAAATCCACCTTTCTTTCCCATTTTGTATTTCGTTGAAATGTTTTCCAATATTGTCTATTTTTTCCTGGAAGATTAGGGAAGTCCAATTTTTTGGTTGGAAAGAACATACAACTCTTGGCTTGTCTTCCTCAAGAAAGAATGTTTGGAGCTTATAGGCCATCTTCTCCTAGTCGGAGCCTTTTTCTTCTTATGGAATTGTTAACACCCAAATTTTGACTCGGGTCAATAAATGGAGTTAGATGGGTTCATTATAGCATGGAATATGACCAAAATTTAGATACCCCTGAGCTTTAGATAGACAGACATTCTGGTTGCAAACACAATAAAAGCACTCTAATTCATCTTCACCTTGAATTTTTCAACCTTCATAAGCCTTTCCACATCGAAGCATCAAAATACTGAAAAATTACCATTTTATCCCTGCACCTTCAGAAGCCCAAATCAAACCCAATCATACCCTACTTTCTGACATCTGTTCTACAATAGAGACACCTTTAATTTTCCAACCTTCATAAGCCTTCCCACATTGAAGTATCAAAGGGTTGACAAATTACTATTCTACCCCTACACCTTCAAAAGCCTAAATTAAACCCTGTCAAACCCCACTTCTGACATCTCTTCTACAACAAATACACCTTGAATTTGTCAACCTTCATAAGCCTTCACACATCAAAGCATCGAAACGCTGACAAATTATCATTCTACCCCTACACTCTCAGAAGTTCAAATCGAAGCCTGTTTGAATCCATTTTCTCCCCAAAATATCCTCTTCAATAAAGATAGGTGAAAATTAACAACTTTCACAAGGTCTCCAACATCAAAATCCCAAAGGGCCAAATAACCATTTTACCCTTATACCTCAAAAGACCTCAAACTACAGGCTATGAAGCCCATTTTCTCCAAGATTCTCCAGCATTCATCAACATTTCCATATTAAGGCATAAAAGGGTAAGAAAATGACCATTTTGCCCTAACACCCTCAAAATACACTATTTTTCCTTAAAATCAAACCCTCGAAAAAACCCTGAAGACCCAACACAAATCAAAAACTCAACTGGTCAATGGACACACCCTGATAAGCCCTAAATCTCTCCAAGAAAAGCCCCTAAGGGCACAATGC
Source organism: Platanus orientalis (assembly GCA_025762735.1). Lineage (NCBI taxonomy): Eukaryota > Viridiplantae > Streptophyta > Magnoliopsida > Proteales > Platanaceae > Platanus > Platanus orientalis. The sequence goes on from JAOXJP010214373.1 coordinate 7,285, forward strand.
CCCCCAGTTGTCCAATTCTTCAACCAAAATACAGCTAAATCACCTTTGTCAGCCATGGACACTCGGTGAACCCTTGAGAACTCTCTAGAAGTCCAAATCCATCAAGGCCAGGCTCATTGTTTTAGGTTTTTTGTGATCTTTGATAAATTCCCTAATGGAGAAATCCTTTCACAAACCCAACACCACTTGTTGACTCAATTCTTCACCGACCTAGGACACATTTTTTGACTAGGTGACCCCCCCTTAAAAAATCTCCTAGAAATTCACCAGGGATCAAATTCTCTGCCTATCAGGCCACATGGCATTGCAACTCCAAGACCTAAACACCCATGATCTCCATCACACCCCATTCTAACCCAGGAAAAACTAGTCACAGGTCCAAGCGGAGTTTGGTCTAGGATAGTTCAGGGTTTCAGACATAACTTTCAGCTCAAGCACTTGATTTGCAAACAGTTAAAGCCTTTGGCTAAAAAATCTCAAGGATTATCTTTCATATGAAGGTTTCAAAAACCAAATTTACCTTCTTACCCCTCTTGCACTGGTACAGGCCAGTTCGGGAACCTTCAGAGCCAGTTTTGACCCACTTGCCCAAACTAGATTTTGATTTCGACAGTTGCATTGTGACTAGAATGTCTAGGAGATGCAAAAAAACTTATAAACCTTGAAAATTTGGGAGCCATAGGACCCGAAAAGTAAGCCCAGATTATAAAGGGGAGAGATCCAGACAAAATATCTCATTTTTTCCCTAAAATGCCCCTGAAGCTTTTTTTAAACCCCACACATATTCCAAATAGGGGTGGATACCCTGAGACCACCCCCTTAGCCCTACACCCCTCCCCATGGGCTCCACTCTCTCCTTCACCTCCTCTCCCCTTCTTACATGTGGAAAGAGATCCCACCACACTCCCCTCATCCACACACCTCACCCTCCCTCTCTAGGACCTTCTAGAAGGGGACACCTCACCTCCTCACTACAACTAGCAACCTCACAACCACCCTTCTAGAACCAGCCACCTCACCCCCCACATCACCACACTCCCTACCACCCATTTCTACCCCCTCTTCCAACCACCTTACCCCCTTCCACACTCTTCCTCTCCACCTCACTCCCCTTGGTCCCCACTATAAATACCCCCCCAAGTCGTGGATAGGGGAGGCTAAAAAACCAAAAAAGAAAAGAAAAAAGAAAGGAAAGAAAGAAAAGAGAGAAAAAAGGAGAAAAGGAAAAGGAAAGAAAGAAGAAGACGGAGAACCAATCCACGGTCAGGTAGGCCCCCTCTCCTTCCCCTCTTTTAGATTTTGAATACCTTGTTCCCATGCTGTGGTGACCCCACACCCTTGACCCACTAGTGTGACATGGGGGAGACAATTTGTCTCCCCCTTTTTGTTGTTTTCTTTGCAAAAAGCTTTCATGAGAAAGCTGTATTCTTTTTGTTTTTAAACCGAAGTGGGACCAGTGACTTACATCATATGGCACTGATCCCTGGACCTATCCATGAGTCCAATTTGGACATCAGAGAATGGGGCTTGACTCTAAAAATGGACCCCACTTCACCTCTTAGAATAGTGTATTTAAACACTGCCTAACAGAGACAGCTACCATCTTTGATTTTTTTGTCCCTCCTAAAAAATGATTTTAGTTCTAATTTTTCTTTAGTGTTTAGTTAACTAGTTTACTCATGTAGTTAATTTTTCTTAAACATATTCATTAATTCTTGCTACTTTTACTGCAATTTATTTGTTAATACTTGTCATGCTATCCAAAAATTCTCTTTAGAAAGTCATGTTCATTGTTTATATCATAACTATGTGTATATAATGAATTTAGGCCTAAAATTTTAAATAAATATGCATGTCTCACCCCTCAACCCCTCTGCAAAATTTGAAATCTACCTCATTTCTAAATTTCAAGAAATGGGTCCCATAACTTGGACCTCACCAAGAAACCTGTGCTGAATACACAATGTTCCCCACTTTGGAAAATTCCAAAAAGGGGTTCCACCCAATCTACAGGGGCTAAGAATTTTGAGAGACCCTTCTAAGGATGTCATTCACCCTCTTGAAAAAACCCAGGGTCAGTGGACCCCAGGAAGCAGCCCAAAAATCCAGGATAAGGCCACTGGTTTTCTGGAAAAAATATAGTATGCCTGATCTTTCACTTTGTGAATGATTAAGCATACCCATATTTCAGGTGTACCAAAACAAAAAATCTCCAGATTACCCTCAACCCTACACTGACCCATGAATGGCCCCTCAGAGCTTAAAATCATTTCAATTTAAACCCTCAACCATTTAACACATCATTAAGACCAAAAAGGATCTAATTGAGGTAGTACGCCTGATCTCCCACTTTGTGAAAGATCATGCGTACATAGATTTCAGACATACCCTGATTATTTCAGGCGTACCTAATCAGAGTGGCTTCAATCTCTGTCCCCAAATGTCTGAACACTCATAATAGCCCACAGACCTATAAGGCTATAAAAATATACCTCCTGTATAAATTTCAGTAGCTGAAATTAATGACAAGGATCAAGTGGGACCCAATTAAAGCCATACGCTTGAACTTTCACTCTATGAAAAATCAGGCGTATGTTTGAAAGATCAGGCGTATTGACACAAAACCCTCTTAAAACCTCTGTTTTATTCACCAATTGATGAATATAAAAGAAAATGGTTAGGTTAGAGGAGCCACCCTAAAAAGGTGGGCGAATGGGGTGCCTAACACCTTCCCCAATCACAACCAAACAGCTTACACAGAACCTGGAAAACCAAATCAATAAAGAGAGTCAAACCCTAAGCCCAAGTGCCTAGCCCGGGCCCCTAAAAAGGCCCGCATCCTCCCTTCCCTTGGAAAGGCGGCAGACGTCCAACCTCGCTTGTAGAAACCCGAGTTGGTGGCAACTCTGGAAACCAAGCCTAGAGGCCGACAGGCTGGGCTTCGGTTCTTCCCAGAAGTGAGGGCGGGCAGACCTCCCCAGTCTTTCCGCGATGCTCACAGGAATAATAATATGTTGACCACGTCCTACCCTGGTGTTTGCAGAAATCTCAAAAAATTCTCCTTGAACATTTCATTCTCTACAAGATCACCACTTTATCTCCTCGTCCTTTGTTCGAACTAGTTGGTTGATCTCCTGTAACCGAGCTCTCCTTTGGAGAGGGCATACCACATCATTCCCAACCTTGTATTGGCATGAATACACTCACACCAATGCCATGATTAAAAAAACATATCTCTACATATTTCCTAATTTTGACTATTGAAGAATAAATTTTGGGATCATTTATAAAAATATCAATATCATATTGGTTTGAATTTTTTGTTTGGAAAGTGCTGTAAAGGAAATAGTAAAAATCTAAGAGACAATCAAATTTCTAGCCATTTTAGTTGGAAAATACTAGAAAATTAATAAGAGGCAAAATATAGCATGGTTAGAAAATTTTGGAGAATGAAGTGATTTTCTAAGTGGCAAATAGATGTCTCAATTTTTCTTGAGAAAGTTTGAATTTTCTCAGAAAATAGAGACAACTAAGGGAATTGAGTTGGAAAAAAAAAACACTTCTTATTTGGGAATGAGGAGTCAAGCTTGAAGTTGATTCACATTCATGTTAGTATAAGGGTTAAAAAACAACCCAAATCTTCTATTATGAAATATGTTGGATAGTGAAAGGTATTTTGAGTAATTAAACATACCCATGTATTGACTAAGATCCACTTACAATGCCACTTCTCATCTCATGATTGGTGCAACAGGGCTTTCCCAACAATGCTTGCACTACAAGAATTGGGTTCGTTTAGAAATCTTGAATCAATAATTAAGTAAATTTCCACAAGATTGAATAAGACTATCATTTTGTGGATAGATAGGTAGGGGCGGGCATGGGTTGTGTGCTCGGGTCCAAAGGTTTTGAATACTTAAGCTCGACCTCAACACTAGTTATTTTATAGGGCCTTGGGTTGGCCCATCGGTTTCTCTTCTCTTTACGATGTTAGAATTTTTTTTTTTCTTTCATTGAGAGTAGAACTCAAGAACTTCTGCTTACTAAATGGGTGCTCTAACCTACCCATGTGTTGACCAAGATCCCCTTATGATGCCACTCTCATCTCATTATTGGTGAAGAAGAGGTTTCCTAACAATGCTTGCACTACAGGAATGAAGTTCGTTCAGGAATCCTGAATCAATAATTCAATAAATTTCCACTAGATGGAGTAAGACTCATTTTGTGGATAGATAGGTAGGGGTGGGCATGAGCCATGGGTTTGTGCCTGATTTTTTTTTTTAATACTTAGGCCCGAGTCCAGCCCTAGTTATTTTATCAGGCCTCAAGCCAACCCATCAATTTCTCTTCTAGGATGTTAGAAAAAAATGTTTCTTTCATTGAGAGTCAAACTTAAGACCTCCCACTTACTAAACGTGTGCTTTAACCAACTGAGCTATGAAAGCTTGTTGGCTTTAAAAAGCTTAGTAAATAATAAATTAAAACAATATATATATATATATATATATATATATATATATATAGAGAGAGAGAGAGA
>JAOXJP010214384.1:0-11821 GCA_025762735.1 Platanus orientalis
AGGTGTCTACAGACATTCATACACGATTGTTCACTGCAAATGGGTGTTTAAGATATTTATAGACACATCTAAAGGTGTCTCTTAAGATTCTATAAAAGAAATGTATCCTCCAACACATGAATCCACTATGAAACCTCTCTCTTTCTCTCTAACCTCTCTCTTTCTCTCTGTAAACCTAATGATTTCTTGTCGAGTGTTCAAATATTGATTTCATGGGGTTACAGACCACCGATCAACAACACAATTTCGATTGGGTCCATTTTATCCTAGAGACAAATCTACATTCTAGTTTCTATGTCTTTCTAAGAACAGAGTAGAGGACAAACATTGTCTTAAGAAAATTATTATTCGATACTCGGACATTGTTACTCTATTGTCTTTGTCGATTCTAGCAATTCATCTTCTACATCTACGTTTTTCTTACATTAACCTAATGATGTAAGTTTGTAAGGTAGGTATGATTTTCTATGTTTCCATTGCTCGTCATACTTAAGAAAGCCTTATCTCAATTACTTTGGGTCGGGTACATGAATTACAAGCCCTTAAGCCTTTCTTTGCTACTTTGAATAAAATCAACTTGGATTTAAGTTTTTATAAATGCATTTAATTCTCATTCAATCTTTTTAAATCTCGCTGCTCCACCCGATTTGTCTATCTCTCTATATCCTCCCATAAAAAAGGGTAAGGTTTATTAGATTGAAATTGTAAAAATAGTTTTCAAATGAAAAAATAGATGCCCCTAAAAATGCGGTGTATATGGTTAAAAACATTTGCTCCCCTTTTTAATAAGACACTAAAGTCAAAAACTGATCACGTGTCAGCCTGTGGTGTGGAGACGCAGGAGACAGACAAATCTGGGTGTAGAATCCTTACCTCCTCCCCTTATTTTTTTTGGTAAAATACAATAAAGAATAAAACTGAAAAAATTCCTTAAATTATTTAATATAGAATTAAACACTATACACAGATTACCCAACAAAGAAAAATAGAAATTAGAAAAAGAATATCAGAAGACCTCCAACCCATAAAGGACACCGGCGTGCTTCTCCGGCCCATCTTTACCAAAATACCTTTCTCTCATCTTCTGGAATGCATGCCATGTCAGCAAACTATCCGAACCGGCCTGATGGCACTTTCCGACAGCCCGGTTCACCTCAAGCGCTCTGGCAACTCGGTCCAACCCACCGTACAAGCTCTTGCAGAACCTCATCAGATGCTTCACATCGTAAACCCTAGTCCCAAAAAACACTCTCAAAAGCCTCAGAAATTCTCCGATTCCATCCGGCAAGCTCCGGCTCGTCAGAATCTTCACCAAGTAACCAAAATCGTACGCGCTGTGAAACGTCACCCAACTCACTGAGTCGTTGCACACGAGTCCCGACGACATCATCAACTCGGCGAATTTGCCCGAGTCGATCCCCTTCTCCCTGTTCTTCACGAAATCAACGCCTTGCTGCCTCAGCAGCTGAATCGAATCCGGCGCATGTACATCCCGTGCGACGTCGAAATCCCGGAAGTTGAATTCCCAAATATACCGATTCCCGGTGCCGAGATCCGGAAGGTTACCGTCGGCATCGGAGAAGGTGAGACCGACTTGGATGAGATTCAAGGCATCGACGTTCCTTTTGAGGACGACGTAGAGATCGGAGGGTTGACGGAAGTAGAATTTCCCGGCATCTCCGGCGGGACGGAAAACGACGCCGGGGAACTCTGTGTCCATTGAGATAAAAGGGTACTTATCGATCACGTCTTGGATCAACTCGAATTCGTAATCGAGATTCTCAGACCAGACTTCCCGGATCACAATCGGTTTTGGCTTTGAAGGAGTCATGATCGTTGGCCGTCGATCTCCTCCTCACCTTCAGTTTTTAAGGTTAGAAAATCGAGTTTTCTCTGGGCAAGTTTGAGGAGAAGATCATAAGCAGAAATGATTTTCAGATTTGCTTGAGATGGTTTGAATGGGGGGTGCGTTTTTATAAGGGGGAAGAAGTAAAGAAGACGTAGTCTCTGGAGGCGACCGATTTTAGTAATTGTTTACAAGTTGGGCATCTTCCTTGTCAGGGCCAACTCGCTTTGACTGAAAAAGAAGTAGCCCATTTCAAAGCTGTTTGTAATGTTTGGGATCGGATCGGCTCGGCTCGGCTCCTCAATGAGTGAAATACTGAGGAGTCAACTTTATTCCTTTTTTGTTCTACTTTTTTTAGTTTTTTTATTTTCATATAGATTTTATATCATAATCAAATGTTCTGCGATAAAAATGCCTCTGTAGTGCATGTGGCGAATTAAAAACAGACATGTGTTATTTGGGTGGGGGGTAAAAGGGTCTAAAAAAGTGTTCAGTTAAAACAGTAAGTAGTCAATAAGAGACATCAAATTCAAAAACACATCATGTGTCAATCAATGCACGATAATAGAGGTCTGTCTCAAAACAGACCAATAAAAATATTTAACGACTGATTGCTTCAATTACAAATCATATCAAAATTTATAGGAGAATGATTGTCTACACCTGAACACTTTTTAAATCCCAAACACATGTCACCTTATAATTCACCACAAATCATAAACACTACACTACAGACACTTTGTCATCATACAACATTTTCTTCCAATTTTTGTGTGGGGCAAATCATCTGTCCAAGATTTGATGATATCTTGGAGGTGACACAGGGAACAAAACGGAAAGGAATTTATGAGAGTAGATGTTCTGTCCAGGATTTTCCCTTCCAAGATGGTTTCCAGGACACCATGGGGCTTCACATTGAATAAAATGGGTGGGACTTTGAAATTTTAATGAATTCCCACCCATATTACTCCATTTGAAGCTCCCTGGTGTCCTGGATGCGCAAATCCTGGACAGAACATCTTTTCTGGAAATTTATCTGTTCCCTTGTGTGCAAGACACTATCTTGTACAAAAGAATTGTTCCCAAATGTATAAACGCTTTTATTTTTAATTGTATATAAAATTAATTTAAATTGGTTAAGTTTTATAAAAATCAACTATTCAATGCTAATGTAATTGATAACTCTATACAAAAATAAATCATTTTAGTTTAGGCAATGCTTTCATTCATTACATGTATATTATTTAACTTATTAGTAAACGAATGTAATAATTCTTATTAAATAGAATCATTTATTTTTAACGGAAAAGTTTATAATTCAATAGAAATAAAAAAGAAGAAATGGTGTGTACTTTATTAGTGTTTTTCAAAGTAGCTTGAGGATTTTTTTTAAAGCTTACACAATAAGGATAGGATCATGATGGATGGGTAGCCTTTCAGCTTCGAGAGACAATAATCTACAGTTCAAAGTCCCTCTACAGTCTGACCCATCTTAGCACAGCCACAAAATTTGGAATGATTTGATTGAAGTTTGAAATTCAAATCCCAAGGGTGTCAAATCACACCTGATAGGGAAAACCACGATCCGAGAAAGACGAGGCCTAAGAGAGCGACCTTAGAGAGACAAGGCCCATGAGGTTCCGAGGATCCTAGCCCATGACCCCCCGACTATCTTGAAACCCAAGCCTCTGACCCTGATCTAAAATCGTCCTATGGCTGCTCGGCCTCGGGTAATCGTGTTAAATAATCCCGACCACCATCTAAGACACTCGACTCCCTAGGACCACGCAAGGACCCTAGGGCTCTTAATCCCTAGCAAGGCCCCAATTTGAGGAGGTGACTACCCCGACTGTGTCAGCTTGAGGATAAGCATGATCCAGAAAGCCGTTACCTGAACATCTTTTGCGAAAAGCTGCCAAATCTGAGAGAGACAGAGAAGGCAAGCGAGATATGGCCAAAGACGTGAGCGATAGCCACGCGATAATGTGGGTTACAGTGCCACGTGAGAATGATAGAGAAAGCGACAGACAAGGACATGAGGGAAAGCGACAGGCGTGATCCGCCTCGGCATATTACTACTCAAGCTTATAAATACCGGCAACAATTCATCTTCGAGGGAAGGGGGGATCAAAAAACCTTAACCAGAAAGTTCCACCTATAGCTCCCCTGATCTTTCTGATTTGATCGTCGGAGAGCTAGAGACCAGCACAACACCGGGCACTAGCTCCCTGACCCACTACTATCTTGTGTGTGCAGGAGGCGCTCTTCCGAGGACTTGGATTGCTCGTGGACCATTTGGTTAGCGATAAGGGAACCCCACTCCTTTGATATGCCATTAGTTGGTGCCGTCTGTGAGAATCGCTGTTGTTCCCGATAGAACTAAAGGTCTATATGGTTAATACTAGGTTAATGGTGGCTCAGTATAACCATACCAATGGAGTCAACGGGTTGGAAACCTCTGTTTCTTACGGAGCACACCCTGGAACTCCCAAAGCCGACATGCTCGAGTGGAAGATCAAGGATTTGACGGTGAATATGCAGCTGTTAATGGAGAAAAACCGGGAGATTATACTGGAGTTGAGAGGCCGGAGAAGCGCACCAAGTGACGGGGATGCGGGACAACCAGGGTCTCACGTCCCTTCAGGTCGGAGCCAAGATCAAGTACGAGAGGACAAGAGCACCTCGGGGTCCCAGTTTCGAGAAAGTTGTCATGAAGAAAGAGCCTGCATCCTAAGGTCATGGAAGGAAAAGATGGAGGACATGAGGAAGGAGATGACGTCAATGAGGGAGGCGCTGAAAGGCAAAGCCTCAGCCACCGTTGACGAGCTCATTCATAGAACGGATCATCCTTTCACAACAAAGGTAATGGCTCGGCCCCTCCCTGACAAGTTTAAGCCATCGTAAATGGAAATATTTGACAGCGACAAGGATTCCTTGGATCACTTGGAGACCTATAAGACGTACATGAGCCTCCAGGCGGCACCTGATGAGATAATGTGCCTGCCATTTTCAACCACGATAAAGGGACCCGCCAGAGTTTGGTTTAGTCGGTTAAAACCTGAAAGCATATCCGACTTCATGGAGTTAAGCCAACAATTCGTCGGGTACTTTATCGGTGGTTAGAGGCACCGAAAGGCTGCCACCCACCTCCTGAACATAAAATAGAACAAAGGGGAGCCGTTACGAGACTACATGTCCCGATTCAACAAGGAGGCCCTGTAAGTCGATGATGTCGACGAAAGGATAATCATGGCGGCCCTAATGGCAGGCCTAATACCCTCCAAATTCCTGTTCTCCCTATCTAAAAACCGCCCTACTCGGATGGCCGACCTCATGGTGAAGGTGCATTAGCATATGAATGTCGAAGACACTCTCAATGCTAGATGAGAACGAGACACTGGGTCCAGTCTATAGCACGACAAAAGGAAGAGGGAGCAACAACAGGTGCCCCGGGAGGACCGAGTAAACAAGGGAAATGAGGACGGCGGAGGTCACGGGATAAGACCACGGGTCAACCTTCCCTCGAGTAAGTTTCGGAACTACACCCCTCTCAATGTGTTTGTGGAACAGGTATTTGTCCACGTCAAGGACGACCCAAATGTTAAATGGCCTGAAAGAATTCGCACCCCACCAGAGAAGAGGAGCCGTGACAAATACTGTCATTTTCACCTGGATCATGGCCATGACACCAACAACTGTTTTGATTTAAAGGAGCAAATAGAAGCCCTGATCCGGTGAGGCCGGTTATAGAGGTTTGTAGCCGAGCTGCAACAGGTTAGGCGCGAAAACACTTGTCGAGACCCTCTGACCTTAGAAGAAAGAAGATACGAAGGGCCGATTGGGGAGATAAGGGTAATAGTCGGGGGCTTTGCAGGGGGAGGAGAGTCCAACTCGGAAAGAAAGTTATACGTGAGGCAAATCCGTGCAGAAAAGGATCAGCAACTTATGATGATAGAAAGGCTAGCAAAGCAACTCAAGTCGGGGGACCCGCCCATCACCTTCTAGGCAGAGGACACACGGGGGGTGAGTCAACCGCATGATGACCCTTTGGTAGTAACATTGGTTATTTCAAACTACCTCATGCATCGCATCCTCATCGATAACAGAATCTTGGCAGACATTTTGTACCTCCCCACCTTTGAACAGATGAGAATCAGGAGAGATAAACTCAGGCCCATCCAAACACCACTGATAGGGTTCACGGGTGACCGATTGCTCCCACTAGGAACAGTTCATTTGCCAGTCACAATCGGCGTAGGAGAATGTTAGACGACTTGAGTAATAGACTTTCTGGTGGTCGACTGCTCCTCAGCCTACAATGCAATACTTAGAAGGCATGCATTGAACCGACTGAGGGCAATTATGTCGACGTATCATCTATTGATGCGCTTCCCTATGGAGAAGGGAATCGACGAAGTTAAAGGAGATCAAGTGACGGCTAGGGAATGCTACATGGCCTTGCTTAAAGGAGAACTGGCCCCTAGAGAGAGCATGTCAATCGACAGCCTGGAAGTTCGAGATGAGAGGACCCGAGTGGTGACCGAACCAAGAGAGTTGGAAGACATTATCCTCAACCCCAATGCACCAGATGAAATAACCCAGGTGGGGTCAGACCTATCGGGGGAATTTAAGGCCCAACTGCGAGAATTCTTCATCGAGAACCGGGATGTATTTTCTTGGTCGCACGAGGACATGCCAGGAATAGATCCCGGGTGGTAGTATATAGGCTGAATGTGGACCCGGGCTTAAAGCCTGTAAAACAAAAAAAAATTTACCCCAGAACGCAACCAGGTAATTGTAGAAGAGGTGAAGTTGCTGACGGCAGGATTTTTCAAGAAAGTCTATTACCTCAACTGGTTGGCAAACGTGGTGATGGTAAGGGAGTCGAGTGGAAAATGGTGAATGTGCATTGATTTCACCGACCTAAACAAGGCGTGTCCAAAGGACAGCTTTTCGCTCCCAAGAATTGACACCCTGATGGACTTAACAGCCGGCCACCAAATTCTTAGCTTTTTGGATGCCTTCTCGGGATATAATCAGATTAAAATGTACGAGCCCGACCAAAAGAAGACTGCCTTCATCACTGACTGAGGGTTGTACTGTTACCGAGTCATGCCATTCGGACTAAAGAATGTTCGGGCAACTTCTTAGAGACTGGTCAACGAGATGTTCAGGGGCCAAATTGGAAGGAATGTCGAGGTGTTTGTAGATGACATGCTAGTGAAGAGTCTTCAAGTCGAGCAGCACCTTTCAGATTTAAGTGAGACCTTCCAGACCTTGAGAAAGCATAAAATGAAGCTTAATCCCAGCAAGTGCGCTTTCGAGGTATTAGCCGGGAAATTCCTCGTGTTCATGGTGTCCCAGAGAGGGATAGAAGCCAATCCCAAGAAGGTGAAGGCGATCCTTGACATGCAGGAACCCAGAAACACAAAAGAAGTTCAACGTTTGGCCAACAGGATTGCCTCTCTTAGCCGATTCATCTCTTGGGCCACCGACAAATACTCACCCTTTTTTTGCCTGCTACAGAAGGCCTTCCACTGGGATGAGGAGTGCAGCAGGGCCTTCTGCGAGCTCAAGAACCACCTCGGCCACCTACCTGTGATAAATCAACCAAAGCAAGGGGAGGTGCTCTACATATACCTATCGATATCAGAGACGACATTAAGCTCGGTGTTGGTAAAGGAGGAATCCAGAGTGCAAGCGCTCGTGTACTATACTAGTAGAGCTTTCAGGGGAGTAGAGGGAAAGTACACGAGGAAAGAAAATATGGCCTTTGCCTTGGTCGTCACTGCTTAGCTACTGAGACCCACTCGAGGAGCAATTAAGGTCCAAGCTATTGTTGACTTCAACCAAAGCAAGGGGAGGTGCTCTACGTATACCTATCGATATTAGAGATGACATTAAGCTTGGTGTTGGTAAAGGAGGAAGCCAGAGTGCAAGCGCTCGTGTACTATACTAGTAGAGCTTTCAGGGGAGTAGAGGGAAAGTACACGAGGGAAGAAAATATGGCCTTTGCCTTGGTCGTCACTGCTCAGCAACTGAGACCCACTCGAGGAGCAATTAAGGTCCAAGCTATTGTTGACTTCATCGCCGAATACACATACAACATGGATGTTGAGACCAGGGAGCAAGGCGGACTACAGGAAGAAGTTGACCAAGAAGAGTAGGCCGTGCATGTAGATAGGTCCTCCGCCAACATCACCACTGGAGGAAGAGTCATCCTAATTACACCAAATAAATTTAAGCTTGAGTATGCCATAAGGTTCGGGTTCAAAGCAACCAACAATAAGGCCGAGTACGAATCAATGATCACAGGTCTGCGCCTCGCTCGCTCGCTTGGTGCAAAGAAGGTAAAGGTCAAGAGCGATTCCCAGTTGGTGGTTAGACAAATCCAGGGGGAATACGAAGCAAAGGATGACCAAATGAAGCAGTATCTCACCATAGTGGAGAAAGAGAGGTCCCAGTTTATACACTTTGTCATACAACGAGTCCCTCGTGGGGATAACAAAGAAGCCGACAGGTTGGCCAAACTTGCATCATCCGCCTCCAGGGACCTGGCCTTAGGAGTCATCATAGAGCACCTTCCCCAACTAAGTATCGGGGTGAAGGAGAACAGGGAGGTCAACAGGGTCAGCCTCGAGCCTGGATGGGCTAGTCAGATCATAAAGTACTTGAAGAGTGGCCAGCTACCGAAATCCAAGGAAGAGGCATGAAAAATAAGGGCATGGTCAAGTCAGTACTTACTGCTCAGAGATGCCTTTTACAAAAGGAGCTTTACCCTCCCCCTACTTAGATGTCTGTTTGAGAAATAGGCTGACCATGCGCTCCGAGAAATTCATGAGGGAATATGTGGGAATCACCAAGGGGCAGATCTATGGTCCACAAAGCGATCAGAGCCAGGTACTATTAGCCCTTCATGCAAAAAGACACTGCCCTCCTCGCCCAAAGGTGTGATAAATGCCAACAATTAGCCAATATCCCTAGGAGGCCGGTGGAAAAATTGACCCTAATAGCCAGGCAGTGGCCCTTCGCGCAATGGGGAATTGACATAGTGGGGCCATTCCCTAGGGGGAAAGCACAAATGAGATTCTTGGTCGTAGCCATCGACTATTTCACTAAATGGATGGAGGTTGAAGCTTTGGCGAGAATCACGGAGAAAAACATCCAAGACTTCACCTAGAAGTCTATCATCTACCGATTTGGTATCCTGCGAGTCATTATTACCGACAACGGGAAGCAATTTGATAATGCCTGATACCGAGAATTTTGCACAAGGCTCGACGTCAAAAACCACTTCTCCTCACCAGCTCACCCCCAAGCCAATGGCTAGGTGGAAGTCACTAACAAGACACTCTTGAACTTAATCAAGAAAAGACTTGAAAGCTCGAAAGGCCTTTGGCTTGAGGAACTACCCAGCGTTCTATGGGCTTATCGTACTATTGTAAGAACTTCTATGGGGGAGACACCTTTCTCATTAGCCTTTGAGACTGAGTCAGTAGTACTGGTGGAAATCGGGATGACTATGCATAGGACCGTAAACTTCGACCCGAAAAAGAACAAGGAGGGCCTCAAACACAACCTCAACCTACTAGAGGAGAAGCGAGATGAAGCCGCCCTGCAAGTGGTAGTCTACAAGCAGAAAATGGCCAAGTATTACAACTTCAGAGTCAAGGCAAGGAGATTCGTTGTTGGGGATCTGGTCCTCGGGAAAGTAACACTGGTGACCCAAGACTAAACAGAGGGAAAGTTAAAGCCAAACTAGGAAGGACCATACCGGATGACACAGTGTAATAGGCCCTGGACTTACCACCTCGAGACTATTCAAGGGGAGCCTTTACCATGACCATGGAATGTAGAACACCTGAAAAGAGAATATCAATAAAATTGAGATTGCAGCTCTAACTAATGAGGTGGGCTGGGTTATGTAGGGTCGACAACAACTAATTACCTTACCCGGGTTACAAGATTAACCATTGGGTCACAAGGATGATTCTAGGTCACGAGGATGACCCAACCAATGACTTTGGGCTACAAGATTAGCCCCGGGTTACAAGATTAATCCTCGGGTCACGAGGATGACCCAACCAACAACTTCGGGTTACAAGATTAGCCCCGGGTTACAAGATTAACCCCCGGATCACGAGGATGACCCCGGGTCACGAGGATGACCCGATCAACGACTTCAGGTTACAAGATTAGCCCTGGGTCACGAAACTAACCCCATGATCGGGAAGCCCTCAAGAAAGGCAAAGAAGAAGCCTCATGAGACAACCTGAGTCAGGTGGAAAATGATTGCGCTGTAGCCCTCTACCACCAAGTAAGTACGTCTACGCCCCCACATATGTATTGGTATGCTTACTCTTAGAAAACCCGAATTGGTATTCATTCCATCTCAACTCTAAAGCATCTACCTCGAGGAATCCTTAGCATTAACCCCTTCCACTCGCTGCTAGGGGAATAGTCGGCCGACCGCCGAAACGTTTACACGTGGGTTCTTTTTACACGCAAGGAACATGAAAAATAGAGATGACATAGAATGTAGCGCAAAAGACTTTCATTCATTATTACAAAAAAAATTATACAAAATATATTACAAAAAAAAACTATTCTTTTTGGTTAACATCCCCAATCACATCTCCCGGATAGCTTCCCCGGGCGCAGTTACTGGAACTCTAACCGCCTCCCTGGTCGTTAACTGTTGATCTCCCCCGGTAGCCCCCTCGTCCACCATGACGGCACCATAACCGTCCTCTTCCTCCTCCTTGTCCTCAGCCTTGGTTCCTCTGGGTCGGATAACTGCGAAGTTGATATCGGGGAATTGCTCTGACGCAACATCCCAAAATTCTTCAAAACCCTCCCAGAAGTAATAGACCTTGACTAGGTCGAAAGAACCCGAGGCCAAATACCTAGCCTCCTCCTCCCGGGAGGCTTCCTCCCACATTTGCTGTCTCTCATTCTCCCTCTCTGCCTCAGCCTCGAGGCATACCCACTCCAAAAAATCCTCTATGGTCCTCTTCCTCGTATCCTCGACGATCGTTTTGAGGTCGTTCTCAGCCCAAATGCGCCCATTCTTCTCAGACCCGAGCTCATTTCTGGCCCGACTAATCTTTGCCTTAGCTTCTTGCAAGCGGAGACTCAGATTCTCTATACGAGCCTCCTGCTCGGCAGTCTTCTTAGTCAGGCTGGAGTAAGAGTCCTCTGACCACTTCAACTTCTTCTTGAGGCCGGCAACAACAAGCTGGGCCTCATCCTTTAGGGCCAGATACTCGTTCCTAGTCTTGGCAAGGCGGTTGAGGTTATTATCCTTGACCTGCTCATAGTACTTGTACCTCTCGATAGAGGTAGCCATTAAAGCCATGGTCTGCGACAAACAAAATTAAGTCAAGGCCAAATAAAACAGCAAACAAATTATACAAAATACAAGAATACAAACGATAGATCTTCTTACCTTAGCCATGTAGTGCATCATGTATCTATGCACACTGGTCAGGGAGAGACGCTTTATCAAGTACTCGATATCGGAGGGAGGAATGTTCTCTAAGAGACGTGCACCCCCAAGTCCGGTCCTCAGTAGCCAGGAGTCTGACCTGAGGAGCGAGTCGTTCGCCTCCTGAGTCGGAGTAGATGAAGAGTCGGGTGGAGCCGAGGATGACGCCACGGTGATAGAAGTAGGAACCCGGGGGATCATGGAAGGAGCCACTAGAGTTGGAGGAGTAGGAACCTCCACGGTGGGGGCATTAGAGGTGGCCAGAGGAGTAGCCGACAGGGAGGTCGCGGCTAGGACCCTGGCTATGGGGGAAGAGTGACCTTCAGCATCATCCAGGTTAACGATCGAGATGGTGGCAGGAGCGACGATGAAAGCTGAGGGAATCAAGGTCACCTCAATAACACGGGGCTCAGAAGGACCCCTGGGGGCGATGGGGCGTTTCCTTTTTTTTGAGGTCGTGGACGCCCCCGCTCGGGTGGTTGTCGACC
>JAOXJP010214395.1:0-11821 GCA_025762735.1 Platanus orientalis
ACCCTTTCAACATGCACATAACTTCAATACACTGGGTGTATGGTTTGGCATACGTCATGGACAACTAGGTTGGGCCCGTGTATTGAGCACGGATCATATCTACAATCATATTCTGTAGTTTTTGTATAGAGAGGGATCCGACAAAAGCTTAGTTTGTTTTTTGGGTTAAATGTTGTAAGATGGTCCACTCTTATCTCTCCTTATTGTGGTTCTCCACTTGTGGATTAAATCCCGGGGAATAAGAAAGATCATGACATAATCTAGTGAGATTTTGTTGTTCCAACTTGTTCATCAAGTTAGTGATTTGAAGATCTTTCTCTTCATCAGTCTTTGTTAGTTTGGCAATATCTATAGTTATTTGAGCGAGTTGCTCCTCAATTGTTGTGGCTCTTATCATCAGTGCAGGCATGATAATAGAGTATGATTAGAAACATTGTAGGTAGTTTCTCGGGATGGAGATTTGGAATGGGATCCAAACTTAGATCTAGTGCTGGAATGAGTGTTAAACACCGAGAAGCTAACATCGTTACTCACTTCAAGTGAAAGCGATACCACCTTGACTAGCAAAGTCTTCTCTTGATTGGATGTCACATGAGATGGGTCCTTCTTGGTAGAACTCTTCTTTCCATGATTGTTGAGAGACTCAACCAAGTAGGAGGTCTCGCTCTTCGTTTTTGTGCAGGTCATAGGGGGCTCCTGATTTGCTTTAGAGATGGTGGTGGATGATCTAGAGCTGCTAGAGGCTTTCTTTTTACCTCCAATAGCAGTGGCATCAGCCACAACAACGAAGCTTTTCTTTGATGCCATCGAATCTTGCGTGTAGAGGTTGAATGTCGGCTTGAGAGATGAGAGGAAAGAGGGTCCCACCAAGCATGCCAGAAATTTGTAGACACAAATTTTGTGCATAAATCCACAACACGAAATATATGTAACAAATTCAATAAATGAATATTTTGATTAAATGAATGGAATACAATACTCTTTTAAAAAAAGAGTAAACCTCTGATTCTCATCAACGGAGGTCTAAGGGCCTAATGGCGTGTTTCTTGGATCCAAGTGTTGGTGCTGTTTGATTGCAAGAGAATTGCTTCTTCTTGAGGCTTCGCACTTGATCCAGAAAGGAGAGAAATTAAACCCCATGAATCTTGCTCTCAAGGCCGGATTTATGGTATATTTTTGAGATGCAAGAAGTCTTCTTCTCTCCAGCAACAAATTGTAGTTGATAGACAGACTAAGAAGTATGTCTTGAATCTTCAAGCCTTTGGAGAGCTATGAAGATGCTTTGGAGTCTTCTTCTCTTACAACTTCTTGCTTGAAGTCTTTTGCCAAAGGTCATTTCTTTATGTGAAGGTGAGTATTTATAGACTTGGGGTTAAAATTTTGCCCAAACCCTTGATTGGGTGTTGATTGGATGTACTTATCCCTTTTAGTCTAAAAGAGTGGTTGCATATTCCTTATTTGGAGATGAGTGCGATTTATGGAATTATTTGTATTTCATGAGTGGCAAAACTTTCCTTCTTTATCAAAGAGAATCTAGATTTGATTTTATTCAAATTTCTCTTATGTGGATCCCAAGCAAGCTGTTTAGGCTTGCTAATGGGCTAAGACAAGTGGGCTTGGTGATCTTATGAGTTATTAATTAAAACCCCAACCAGGCTCAATGGTCTTGTCCATATATCTGGGTTTATTTTATGAGTGTAAGGCTCATATATGGCTTTTGGATATGTTGTGAGGGTGTAAACCCCTATTTGCAATTTGAACAAATTTTAGGGGTCCACAGTTATATACAGATTAGGTGTCCCCCTAACGCCCCCCCAATGCAGGGGGAAACATGAAGTCGAAAAGTGATTTACACTTTTTTGAGGGGGTGTAAATCACTTTTAGATGCCATGTGTCCCCTTGCATGTGGGGGAACGTTAAGGGGGCACACCAAAACCTAGGAGTCATGTTTTAGATGTGCCAAATCTAGCTCAAATATTAATTTAGTTGGTTTTATGATTAGGCCAAGACCTAACCCATTGTCCCAATATGTACATATAAAACCTAGGCCCATAGTGTACTGTGATTTAAGAGCTGATTTGGCCACATGGTCATTATTAGGTATAGCTGTCTTTATCATTTGGTGGTCTCCTTTTAGATTAGGCATAACAAAAGCATCAATTCTACCAAAACATGTCAAACCAATTAATGTATGGACTTTAAGCACACCAAATTTCGAGTGCGTTCAAAATAAGTGTCAAATATCCTACCATTATTTTATTTGTAGGGAATTACTTTTCTAATATTTGAAGGATTCAAAACTATTAATTATGTTCATTCCTATTGAAGAAAGAACCACTTCTGATTAAGACTATGAAGGAAAATATAAAGAACAATATAAATAATAGAAATTTTGAATTTGTATTAATTTAATAAATAAAAGAAGATTAACTCATGAATGGTTTCCGTTCTAAAAAACCTGACAAGTTGGGCTACATTTTTTACCTTTCTTACCTTACTGAACTCATCTTCTTTAGTTTTCTTCTTCCCAAGTGTTCACAGAAAAGCTTCAAAAGTTCTCCAAAAGTTTAAAAATAAAAAATAAAAATACACATCCCCCAAAATTTATGAAACTTCCCTTTTTATAGCTCCCTTTTTATCGATAGGGGAAGTCTATTATGACTTGGAGTTCTCGTATGAATGGGACTCTACTTTGTCCTTGTCTTTGGATTTTCAAGGTTTGTGGGACTCTTGATCAATTTACCTTGATAAGCATCTTGATCAAATAAGACTTATCATGATAACCTATTTGGCTAGGTAAGGTTTATATATTGTGAAGATTTGCTTGCAACTTTAATCATTCTTAGTAGTAATCATGCGTACAAATTGCAAAATCTTCCGCAAATGCAACTTCATTTTTATGTAGAATGCACTTGGCTATTGTTGATTGGTTTTCATTTATTGTCATTTGTGATCTCTTATTAATGGGAGCTCGTAAACTTGAGCTTCTTCTTGGTTATGAATATTTGAGACCTGGTTCTCATAAATATTTGGTTTATTTGGCTATGAGCAATGAGCACACATAGCTGATGTTTAGCTACTCAAAGATTTTAGCTTCATAAGTAAGGTTGCTACATGTTGACTTTTGATCGGTTCCTATAGAGTTTAGTTTTGGAGATGGGGTTGTTGAAACATACAAAAAATATGTAAATTAAAAAAATTAGTGTAATACCCTTGTATTTGCGAATGACATGGCATTTGTGAATAAGCCAACATTTGTAACTTGGCTTATATTTGCAAATTAGACTGGCTTAGGGAGTAAACTCGCATTAAACAAAAAAAAATGTTTATAAATAATTATAGTTCATATAGTAAATGGTGACCCAAGTATTTTCCAACTTCTATTATGTATAAAAGTGTTATGAGACAATTGATTTCATGGATAAGTCATCTACAATGACCACATCATTAAAAGAGCAACAATACCAATTCATTAGGATACCAAATCTATAAAAGTCTCATGAGTCTCTCAAATTCTATCCTAATTCATGGGATTAGAAGAAGATTAGACCAAGATAGACTCTCTAATATGAAGAATAATACGATATCCACTATTGATCGAGCATAAAGATGGACTACGACAAGGAATTTGATTGCAACAACAACCTTTCAATTACAAGGGCTCTGAGGACAACAAAGTTGTTGACTTCAACTTAAACAAGGATATTAACACAACTTTTCTATAAATATTCTATACTCTACACATTGGGGTGTCTTTTTAACACTTTATCTTTTGGCACTCAAGATTCAACAATCTCTCTCCCAAAACATCTTGCATATTAAACATCCCTACACCACATCCAAGGAAGAAGAAAACTTCAAGTTTAAGAACCATAAGTACTATTGGCTTCAGTAATATATCCAAGCTTGTTAGTAGGTTTCAAGATGTTTCTTTTGAAGTTTATGTATTGTAAAAGATCAAAATATGTTGATTTGTACCCTTATCGTTATCAAATCTATAATACTTTATGTTTCAATCGTTTCTTTTCCTCTTTGATAGTTTCAATCTTAGTTCATTGTAATCGCTTAAGTAGTTTTAATCAGAGGTGGTTCTCTTTCTTAAAAGAAAGAAATGTAGTTAACAATTTTAGCAATTTTGTAACAGAAAGTTAATCTTTCACACATAAAATAATAAACTATCTGAAAGATTTCAATTGGTATTTGATCACAATTACAACAACAAAATTTAGTGTTGTGTAGATGCTATGTGTTAGTTGTTTAATGGAACCCATAGACTTTAGTTTTTTGAGCTAAAAATTCCGTGTCACTTGTTTAATAGCATTCATAGACTTTGGTCCTATAAGCATGAAATGCCATGTGTTAATTTTTGGCAGTCACTCGAAGACTTGCTTTATATCCACATGCTTAATACATGTCAAAAGAGCAATAGGGAACTTATAAAAAGATGTTCACTTGGAGTGCATTTAATACATGTCATTTCTTTCTATTCACAAGCTTTGATATATTCACTGTTTTGAAGCTACATAATTTTTATGTGCTTGCGGACAGAGAATTTTTGTTAACAACTAGACATTTTACCTTCAAAAACTAGAATTTGTAGTAGGATCAAAGGAATTGGAATTATTTGTAGTAGAAACCTATAGTAAAAGCCTATAGTTATAAGCATGGGCTAACATGCGACATTTACAAGGGTAAAAACATCAAAACATGTACTCAAATCATTTAGTGTTTAGATTCTTTTATCCCTATAATATCAAGGGTCAACCCATGGTGATAGCTATGGGCTTCCACTACAAAGTATCTTGAGTGGGATCAAAGGATCAAAACTTATAGGAAAATGCAATTAAGGTCCAAAACTATATGGAACTAGCAACTCCACAACATGTCATGCGAGTAAGTCCTTACGTCTAGAAGATTAAATTTTTATGAATAACTTTATATATTAGAAAAATAGAAGGAGAGGAAATAGAGACCGAGAAGGTCAACATAGGGGAAAGGGATACAAGATTCCAAGGAAGATAAAGATAATGGTACACCTTGCAACAAGGAGAATTCAAGCTTATGACTTGTCAATGTGAAATATATAGGAATGTCAATCTCTTATAAGATCATTGATGAACAAACCCTTGAAATCTTTTAAGGCCATAGCTCATGACCTAATCTCAAAAGGTTATATAATATTTGAAGAGAGATCTAGCTAGGTGTGCCTTAAAAAATCCTCTTGTTGTGTTCCTTCTAGATCCCCCAACAAATACCATGAAGGATAGCCATTCAAAACTTATTTCCTCTTGAGTGATGGGTTGGGGTACGTCATTGCATTAGGTGCTCGAGGATGGTGTTAGGCATAACCCAATAGAGAGGAAAACTAGATAAAAAATCCATATACCACTCGAGAAAGTGAAATGAAGCATACTATGAGCATCAAATTCCCCATCTTCCATACAAAGATCACAAATATGCAGAGAGATCATCATATATGGGCACCTCCTTTGGGGAAGATCCATGGTGTTCATCTTGTAATGTGAAGCAATCTAGAGAAAAGCTTATATCCAAGGAGGGGAGACATCATTCCAGACGAATTTAACCCAAAACAAGGAGGGGGGAGGTGGGGATGGGGAGAAGGGAGAAGGGTGAGAAAATAAATTGAAATAAAGATTTGATAGTGAAGAGACCTAAAGGATCAAGGGACCATCTATAACAATCAAGATGCGACAGGAAAAGGTAAAAATAATCTAGATAGTCATATAAAGAAGATATGAGTCCAAGTTTAGAATTTAGAAAATCCCTAGTAAATTGATAGGTTCCAAGGAAGACGATGGGAAGAGTTGGAAGTGATTTTATAGATTTCATAGATTGAAGCATTTTTGTTGGATGTGAGGTGAAATAGACAAGGGAAACAAGCAAAAAGAGAGGACTCACCAATCTAGATGTCAGTCCAAAACTGGGCATGGTGTCTATTTCCAATGACAATGGAGAGATGAGAATAAACCAAGGAACGAGTGTCTAGAATATGTTTCCAAATGACAGAGGCTTGGTAGGAAAGAGTTAGGTTTGAAACCCATCCATTTGGACTTGATCCATACTTGTAAAGAATAAGAGTGTACCACAACCTGTTTTCTTCTAAGGTGAAGTGCCACACCCATTTTCTAAGAAGGGACTTATTTTTTAATATGATGTTTCCAATCCCAAGCCCCCTCCTTTGATTTTGGCATACAAACCTCTCCCCACTTGACAAGATGGTCCTTCTTAAATCCACTCCCATTCCATAAAATTTCAATAAATTTTCTTCAATTTATTACAATCTTTACTAGAATAGAGAAGACCAATAAGTAGTAGGTAGAGAGATTAGATAAGATTGATTTAATAAAGGTGATTCTTCCTCCATAGAAATGTGAGATTTTTTTCTAAGATGGGAGCCTCTTCTCAACTTTCTCAACAATCGGATCCTAATAACTACCAAAATGAAGTTGCTGCCAATGGAAAAACTAAGATACTTGAGGGGCCCTTTATCTAATCTACAACCAAGGATGCTTGCTAAGGAGAGAATGAGTGGATTTTCTATGTGAATCTTGGCAATTCCATATTTTCTCCAACTATCTTCAAACCCTGAGATCAGTTCAAATATTTGATCGATGTATTTGAGATTAATGATCTCCATTTAAGAGGGCTTTGCAAAAAGTAATTGTGTCATTAAGAAATTGGAGATGAGAAATGGACAGATCACTAGAAGGGGTCTTGAAACCTTGAATCAAAGTAACCTAAACAACATGGGATAGGAAAACACTGGGGGAATCAACAATCAATGAGAAAAGAAAGGGTGAGAGCAGATCACATTGTCTAAGGTCTCTTAAGCATAGAAAAAAACCTATGGAGGTGCCATTTAGAAGGATAGAAAACCCAGAAGGTCTAACATAGCCCATCATCCAACTAATCTATTTTAGGCCAAAGCCTTTCTTAGTCAACACCCATTCAAGAAAGTCATGACCACCTTATCGAATGCCTTTTCTAGATCAAATTTACTTTCAAAAATTAAGGGAACTAGATTTCTTCTAGGAGTCCACGCACACACTCATTTTCCACAATGATTCTATTAATGATTTGCTTTCTTTCTATGAATGTTCCTTGAGTATTTAAAACAACATGGGACGTAACCTTCCTTAGGCTGCATGAGATGAGTTTTTCTATGATCTTATAGTGGCTTTTGACCAGACTGATTGGTCTATAATATGTGAGGGAGGAGGCACCAAAGGACTTTGGTATGAGGGCTATGAATGTAGCTTTAGCTCCTATGTGGAATACATGTCTTTTAAACACTTTCATTAAATCATCTTTAATAAGCTCCTAATAAGCTTGGTAGAAGAATATTGAGAAGCCATCTGACCCTAGGGACATGTCCTTGTTCATGTTAAAGACTACATGCTTAATTTCCTCCTTAGAAAATGAATCTTCAAGAGAAATGGTTATATCAGAAGAGAGACGAGATTCAAAAAGGTTATCAATCCTTGGCATATATGTAGCTTATTGGGAGGACAGAGTTTCGTATAAATTTATAGTAATATTTGCTATGTTCTCAAAATCAGTCACTTCATTTTTGCCAAGCACTAATTTGGTGATGATGTTTTACCTTTTTCATTCACAATCTTATGAAAAATTTTGGTATTACTATCTCCTTCCTTCAACCATTTATATTTAGTTTTTTATTTCTAGAATGTCTCTTCATATCGAAGTAAAGAGTTAAACTCCGCTATAAGAGACAACCTTGAAGCCTGCAAATTAACTAGGCATCCCATGTTATCCGACTATTCCAAGTGATGGGTTTTTGTTTTACAAATTTGAGCTTCTCGCAAAATTTGAAACCTTCTCTTCCCATAACAGAACCCACATTCCACCACGAATCAATATTTGATTTAAAGTCAAGATGCAAGGTCGCATGCTTTCAAATCGGAATGATTTGGGGGCAAAGCTTGATCCGTGTTGATCCTGAGGAGTATAGGCTAACGATTCGAAGTAAGCCTCCAAAAAGTCTATTGAATGAAGTTAGGGAAGTGTTCCTCCTAGTCAACTGTGACAAAAAAAATCTATTAAGGTGACACGTAGTAGGATTCTATCGACCATTGGTCCATGTGATGCTGCTGTTGAGTAAGGTGAAAAAGTGAGTTGATTTCCCCCCCCCCCCTGTGTGGCCCTTGAGTGTCTCAAAGGGGTGACGTAGAGGATTTCACCCCGAGTCTCTAAGGCCTGACTCAGACAGAAAAAAGTAAAATTCCAATATTGTCCTGATTATTCGGCCACCCAAACTCCTCATACAGAGAGATCAAGTGGCATTAAAATCGCGACCAACGATATTAAGATACAATAATGAACTTAGTTCGTATTATTATCTTTAAATAAAGGTTATACAATGATGACTTGTTTGCAAATAAGAGAACAAAGTCCACGAAGACAAACACCACACACAACCATCCCAATTGCAATTTCCCCCTCTGGCTTTTCCCTGCTTTTCTAACACACGCTTCAAAGAAACGATAAAAAGGAAAAAAGTAATAAGAACAATGATGCAATTGGAGCATTTGACTTACCTTAGAGACAATGATCCTCTCTCTAGTCTCTACTGCTCCACGCTGTGGAGTACCACAGTCTCAACGGTAAGCCCTGGTCCGAACCCAAAGAGCACACCCCACTCAAGCCCCTCACCGGTAGTCTTGAACCCCTCCTCGGCCGATTTCTTCCTCATCTCATCCAATATGAACAGCACACAAGCGCTCGACATATTACCATACTCACTTAGCACATGTCGTGTGGCACGTAGTTTCTCGGCTTTTAGGGCCAGCTTGACCTCCACCTGATCAAGGATTGCCGGCCCACCAGGGTGAGCGATCCAGAACAACGAGTTCCAGTCAGAGATGCCCAGAGGCTGAAATGCCTCTACAAGGCTCTTTTCGATGTTCTTCGAGATGAGCCCGGGCACATCCTTGAGAAGGTGGAAGGTAAGCCCCACCTCCCTAAGGTGCCCATCAATAGCACCATCGCTATCAGGAAGAATAGTCTGGGCAGCCGACACCAACTCAAACAAGGGCTTCTCTACGCCAGGCACCGGATCAGCACCAACTACAACAGCAGCTGCGCCATCTCCAAATAGTGCCTGGCCAACTAGACTGTCTAGGTGGGTATCACTCGGGCCACGGAAGGTTACGGCTGTAATCTCTGAGCAGACCACTAGGACACGAGCGCCTTTGTTGTTCTCAGCAAGGTCTTTGGCTAGACGAAGCACCGTACCTCCTGCGAAGCATCCTTGTTGGTACATCATGAGTCTCTTGACGGAAGGGCGGAGGCCAAGGAGCTTCGTGAGCTGGTAATCAGCCCCTGGCATGTCGACACCACTTGTGGTGCAGAAGACGAGGTGGGTGATCTTGGATTTGGGTTGTCCCCATTCCTTGATGGCCTTGGTTGCTGCTTCTTTCCCTAGCTTTGGGACCTCAACCACCACCATGTCCTGCCTAGCATCTAGTGAAGGTGCCATGTACTCACAAACGTTGGGGTTCTCCTTCAGGATCTCCTCATTCAAGTACATGTAACGTTTCTTGATCATGGATTTCTCGCCTGAAATTCACACCACAAAATTAGTTTAAGAATCCAAGCAAGTCATTGCGAAATTCAGGTTTCCAGAGTTGGGCGGTCACATGAGAAAGAGCAGTACTACTTACACATTCGCTTGAACTTTTCTTTGAGCTCGGCCTTGTGCTCGCTGTTGGTGATACGGAAGTAGTAGTCTGGGTAGGTGCTCTGATCCACGCAGTTTGGTGGAGTCGCCGTTCCGATTGCCATCACCGTTGCTGGGCCTTCAGCCCTTTGAGCTTTACGGATGGCGTCGACGCTCACCATTTTAGGATGGGTTGCTGTTGTTTGCTAATGCCGATTAGCTGTGCTAAGGAACAACTGATTTGTAAAGGAAGGATGCGTGTGGGGTTGTTTATATACGGAGGAAGCGGTAGATGGGTATGGGCATCACGTGCTTCACCAACCCGTAGCGAGCAGCCCTACTCCCAACTTCAACTACCCGGCAAGGTAGACCGCACGTGACATATGGGATCAGTCATCTGTCAAACCTTTTAATGATTGTCAGTTTTGACACACACCTCTACAACCGTGCATTGATTGACACATGATGCGTTTTTGAATTTGGGACCTCTTTTTTTAGTCACCTACTTTTTCATCTCAAACTTTTTTGGACGTTTTCAACCCCAAACACAGTACATGTCAGCTTATCATTCACCATGCACAATACTGACATTTTTTAATCACAGAACATTTTCTTCCTTTTTTTTGGTAAGTGATTTATCAAACTTGTAGGTGATCTGAGCTAGATTAGGGCTGTCAATTGGGTCGGGTTGGCCCAAGCCCAACTTGACCTGCCCAAAGAATGAGAGAGCTAGACAAGTTGATCTTTGGGCTGGGCTGGACTCGGACCCAAACATCAAGCGCAAAGTGATTTTCGGGTTAGGCTCAAGTCCAAGCCTTTTTAGCCTCGCAACCCAATCTGACCTGGTCCAAAGTTTATATCTAATCAAGGGTTCGAAGTCTAACACTAAACTAAATGTGATCTTCATACATAAGTGAGCCAAATTTCTTGATTTGAGTAACCCTAGTCCAGAACCCATCTTGAAGTATATAAATTATAAATAATTTATTTCATAAATTTAATTTTTAAAGGCCATGGGCCCCAACTCAATTTGATATGTTTCATAAATTTGATTTTTCAAACCCATGTGCCCCAACTCAATCTAAAATTTTCTTTGAATTGTTAACTTTGGGACAGTCCAAACTTGAATTGGGCTCGAGTAGAATGTCTCAGGTTGAGTTCGGGCACAGGCAGGCTCATGCCAAAAATTTCTCTTCGGGCTAGGCTTGGGTTAACCTCAGCCTGCCCCAACCCGACCCAATTGACAGCCCTAAGCTTGATATACCTAAGCATCAATGCATTCGCATTGGTTCTTAACCCCCCAAAATAAAATCTTAAAAGATAAATAAATCTAATCAAATATAATGTATCAATATCAAAATAATCAATATAACTATACTAAAGAAGAGCTTTAAGCCCTTTTCTTTATCTAGAGTCATATCCTTTGCACCACCTTATGGTGAGCAAGGGTGGGGCCCATATACTTTTTGCATGGCCCCACTCCCTTTGTGTCTGGCTCACTGTGGCAAATCATAACATGACACAAGATGATACGAGTTCCCTCTCTCATCTCTAGCACTAATCCCTAAGGTTGTCAATGAGCAGAGCTAGTTCAGCTCAGCTTAGAGCTCGGCTCGTCATGACCCGAGCCTGAGCCATGTTTAAAGCTCATAGAGCTAACCCTAAGCTTTTTCTTGAGCTCGTTTAATAAACAAGCCTAAGCCGAGCTATGATAAGCCCAACTTGTTAAAAGCTTGGCTCATTAAATGATATATATACAAGACAATGGGTTTATATGAGTGTGTTGATATATAAGTTTAACAAAATCATTAAGTTGAACGGTTGGGCACGTTTACACAATTTTTAAAAAAAGTTTAATGACACTTTTGTTTGCACATGATTATTCTCCTTAAATAATTTATATGTATTTATGAAAAAGAAAAAGTGGATAATTTTTTATATTATAATTTTTGTTCTCTTAAAATATCTTAATAAGAAATTTATATTTCAGATTTTAAATGAACTCTTTGAGATTTTTAGACGGGTGAGGCTATTGGCACCCCCAAAAATCCTCACCACACCAAAAGAAAATTCCAATTTTACCCCCTCCCTAAAACACCCCTACTCCCTCCTCCCTCTCTC
>JAOXJP010214416.1:0-11820 GCA_025762735.1 Platanus orientalis
GGAGGAATGCTAGGCATTGTAGTTTGGGCAGCATGGTGCCCACATTTGTGTTTACATAACTTATCCTTTCATATCAACTGTTTTAAATATTCAAGAGGGGCATTTAAAGTTATTCGAAAAGAAAGGCGAATAGGAGAGAGAGTTTGAACGTGGTGGAGAAGTGGGGAGAGAAAGATGTCTTACAAAAGAACCGGATGGAATGGTTAAGCTTTCTAGTTTGTTCAATCCCGTGGTTATGTTTCATCTTTATCAACACTAACCCACTTGCTAAAGGCAACCAGCCACCAGGCTATTACCAATGCATGACCATAATGACCTAGATTTGATTATTTTTGAAGCATGAATTGTAGTATTACTGAAGCATAAACCATCTTATCCACCCACTTGAATGGAAAAGGAAGAGTTTAACAAAAGCTGTAAGACATTGGGTTTCCAACTTGATTCAGGAAAAAACTTGATTCAATTTTTTAAAGCGTTCCTCTATTTTTCCATCTCATTGAATCAAATCTATCATTGACTATATCCATTATGCAGATCATATTATTGTTAGGGCTCACAACCATAGCTGAAGTATAATTTTGACAAGCTAAATCCATCCCACCCAATTCAACATCAGGTTCAAAAACGGGAAATGCGGAAGTTGTGAGAATGTGGAAATGTCATTCACTCACTGGTTATGGAGGGAGATATGGAAAAAGAAAAGAAGGAAAAGGGGGAGATCTCCATTGTGAACCTATATTTTTATTTTTATTTTAATCACAAGAGTAGGAAGAATGATGGAGGAGAGAGAAAGTTTACATTCTAATCACACATCTTTTTCCCTTCAGACGTCTCCACCATGTTCAAACTCTTTCTCTTACCTATTTTATTATAGATAAAATTAGCCCTCAATTTGTTATACAAAACATAAAAAGTTAGGATACATTTATCTATTCAATATCTTCCTCTTTCTCCCTTCCACTTCTCCACAATGCTCACATTTTGGAAAGAGGTCTAACTTCCTTCGCTTGAACCAGATGCAGACGAGAAGAAGAGTTCATTTCTCTATCCTGTTGTTCACAACCCAACACAGAAGAGAAGAGAATTGGTTTGATTTATTTCCTTATTTTTTCTTGCTGTGAGGAGGTTTTCCTACTTGGAACTCTGTCCATTTTTTATTTTCTCAGCAACTTTTACTGAGGAAAACACCAGTTTTTCTCCTTGAAACTCTCCTCTCTCTCTCTCTCTCTCTCTCTCTCTCTCTCTCTCTCCCTCTCTCTCTCTCTCTCTCCCTTTAGTACTATTACTGAAAAAGCATAAGCGTTTAAAGAAATGATTTAGAATTTTTTTACATCTCATGATGGATGGTTAGAAGATAGGTGGAGCCTTTTGTAAAATCACTTTTGTTTTTTCACATCTTCTCATCTCTGTATTGCATTTTTCACTGTGAAAGTGGAACGGTGGAGTGGAATAGGAAGGTTTCCAATTCCATTAAATCTCATATTATCTTCCCTCTCATTTCTTTTAAATGACTTAAATGCCCTCATGATTTATTTAAAACAAATAATAAATGAGGGTAAAGATAAATGTAGACACTTCGGTAATGTGTCCAAACTATTATGCACTCTAGCACACCCCCTATATATATATATATATATATATTTTGTAAAGCCTCTTTTTCGAGAGTGGATTGTATCCGCTCCTCTTATCTTTTACTCCCCTCTAATCCTTGTCAGGGGGAGGGCACATCAGCACCAACAAGTGAAATGCACCCTCCCAAAAAGTGAAAATCACTTGTCAGTGCTGATGTGCCCTCTCCCTGACAGGGTGCAGAGAGGAGCATAAGATAAGAGGAGCGGATACAATCCACTCCTCTTTTTGGAGTGTGACATAGCCTGATTTGGGGTGTCGATTTTACTCAGCTCAACACAGATTTGTCTCATGATTATTAGACTTGACTCATAAGCCTGAGGTGCTAAGCTTAGCCCTAGCTCATTAAGATTGAGTTGGGGTTGGGCCTGTGTTGAAATCTTGTATCGAATTCAACCCGAAAGCAACCAAAAGTGTTACTTTTTTGTGCGATCTGGAGAGCGACGCAATTGACTCGTCTTTATGGGCAATAGTGAACAACTGAAAATTTTACTCCCATTTTGTTTTACCTGATTTGTGTCTGACGACCCAAAACAGGTCTAGGGAGTATTTTGGGGGTTTGACATATGGGCTTTCTTGGGACACGACCCAGTATAAAGAGGATTGTTTGTAGGTTTTACAGGTGAGAGAAAAACGATTTTTTGAGAGTTCTTTGAGGTTTTATTTATGGGTTTTGAAAATTTTGCCGAACCACATTGAATCTTATGTTTATGTGATTGTTCTTTCTGTTTACTGTTTCCTCGCTTTGCTTCACACTCCTACAAACTCAAATCCGATCATTTTTGTTACAACAGCTCGGCTCGGCTCATCTCAGCTCTCCAAATCAAGCTTAATGAAGCCCAAATTTTAAAGCCCAATAACTCATCAACCAAACAGTCTTTGAAGGGCGAAAGAAATAGCTAGTTAAAACAGACACAACATCCCACAAATAGGAAAAAATGTTGCCTCCTATGACTATAATATATAACTATATTATAAGCTATATTTTGAGCTGAAAAAAATATAATAAGTTATATAAATATTTGGATGGTTGTATACACCCCCCCCCAACACAACATGTGTCAGCTTATAATTTACCATAGATACTGCAGAGAATTTGTTTATCACAGAATATTTGTTGGGTTATCATCTACATACATAAGACCGTTGATGAGCCAAGCTAGTGGCAAGCTGAGCCTAGTGCAGCTTGGCTCAAGCTCATTTAGCTAAACGGGCTGAAATTAGGGGTAGCAATTCATGTTGGTGGGTTGGGTTTGTGTCATGTCGAGGTAAGGGTTGACCTGTTTGACCCGAAACATGTTTAGGGTAAACCCTAATCCACTTATTTTCGTGGTGGGTCGGGTCAGGTTCACAGGTTACATGGTAATTCATCTTGGCGAGTCGGGTTCGTGTCATGTCAAGGTAAGGGTATAAGACGATTTGGCTAAACCCTAACCCGACCCATTTATTAATCATGTCAACGCGGGTTGACCTGTTTTGACTTGAAACACGTTTAGGGTCAACCCTAACCCGCTTATTTTCGTATTGGGTAGGTTGGGTTTGCAGGTCGTGTCAAACATTGCCACCCCTAGCTGAAATGAGGCTTCCGCCCTGTAAACTTCAAAAGACAAGGCTCAAGCTGAGCTGTGTTTGGAGCTGAGCCGAGCTAGCTTGATTCATTGACACTCTAGGACCATTTACATTTTGGGTTTCTGTCAGTTTCATACGTTGACCCAAACTAGGGTTGGGATGGCTAGAGTTCACCAATCTGATCTGTCACTTGCCCGGTTCCACTCTGCCAAGTTCATAAGTTGGATCAGGTTTGGTTTTGAATTAAGGTTAATCCGGTCAAGCTTGGACTAACACTAACCTAAACCTATACTACTCTCACCCATTGCCATCCCTTAACGGTGGAGAGTGATAAACTGATAATGCGATACATATTTAATGCACCTAAAGGCAACACATGGTAAAGTTCCCACTATAAATTTAGCCTAAAATCTAATATTAAGGCCCTCGCGGATTTGGTCTCCCCCCCCTCAAAGACCTCGGTCTCTGCATATGCAGCGCCCTGACATGTGGGGTTGAAAAAGTGAAATCCCGCCCTTAAAATGTTCGACCCCACATGTTGGGGCACGGCATATGAGCAGACCATGGCGTTCTTTAAGGGGGTGGGCCAAATCCACGATGGCTTATGGCTCATGGTAAAATCCCACTCTTTTGCCCCGTGATTTTTTTCCAGTATGCTAAAGACCTGTTAAGGTCTTGGCATTTTCATTACTTGACGCATGACAGAAAATGTGTTCCATGAAGCCCATTTTTTGTTATTTTCTGACACATGTTGAGTAATGAAAATGCCATGACCGTAACACATCTATGACAGACAGGACAAAATCACTATTGACTTTTTTAGGCCTACATCAAATAACAAGTTAAGCCCTACTCTAAAATGGGTTCTCTATTGTCCATTGCCTTTACATGCTGTTGGTGGGAAAATTTTCTTTTTTCTCACGTAGTGCTAGGTATGGATAACTCGAGTGATTGGAACGGGTTCAGTACATGTCTCAATAAAGAGGACTTTTCGTACACTTCAAAAGGGAATAAATGAAAAAAGTAGAACCAACTTTGCTGATACAACAATAGATAGCATAATACAATAGCCTTGTTCAACCCTAAGAAACACCAGTGTCTTCAAAAAAGTCGTGTTACTCAATGTCGAATGAGTGAATGATAGAATCTAAAGAATGAACTAGGTTTAATCCTCTCAGGCCAAATTACAAAGCTAAATTACTCATATTCCTAAAATAGACCTACTACTCCTAAGATAGAAATAAAATTTGATATTGATGTTGAAGATCCTTTCTTCTTCTTCTTCTTCTTGTTTATTTATATCGAGCCAAATAGTTATAATGGTTTTAACTTCTTCCTCATGTCACGTGGCAGTTTCTTCTACTTTCCACTCCTCTTTGTTGGCATAGCCAGTTTCTCACATTGTGGCAGGTGCCCATCATGGGTGTGTAGCCTAACCTGCTTTGTGTAGATAGTGATCCGCCTTTGTTTGATGCCAGTTGTCGTGACATGTGTCTTAATACTGGTTCCGTCATGTATTTCAGTTTATGGATCAATTTCAAAATTCATTAAAATCCATGTGTCGCCCATCTGTGGGCATATTTTTAAGATGGTGCTAGCAAATGCCCCCCACATGTGTCTAGTTTAGATCATAACTAGACGTGTGTGACCTTCTGATGCTTCGAGTTTGTGGACCTGAACAACATTGATTATTCTAGTGATCTGCGCTTAAGGATATAACTGGTTTGACTAAGTAATCCCAAACTATGCCTCTTTTAGGACGAAATATCCTCTAGTACTAACTGCTTCCAGGATTCACCCAACTTTTGATGATCTTGAGCAAAACGAATGACAGCTTTTGCATGGAAAAACCAAACCGTTTTCATTACTTTATGGTAATCCTTTTCTTTACGGGTTTATAAATACCAACTCCAATTATTTTACATTCATCCCTCTTCGTCATGATCACATCCCATCTTTTCTGTAACCATACTATCGGGCCTCGATATTCTTAAGTGGTTTCAAGGTTTGTTAAATGAGGTAATTCCCCTTCTTGGCTTATACCTGGTACTTGGATTCTCTTGCTTATGAGAATATTCGATGTTAACTTCCCACACCATGTCCGTCGCTTGAACCACCACCCCATGGCTGAAAGATGGTCATTTTATCTTGGGTCTCTTTATTTCAAGGAGTTGGAGGAACCCATGGGTTCACCAAATAATCCTAGGGTACTTCTCAGGTCATGGAAGAGTGTTTTATGGATTGGGAGATGGCACCATCTGCAGCTTTGGAGATGGAATCTCCCTTTACACGTGACCTGCTCTTCTACACTTACGATGATTCCAGAAATGGGCTTAAATCTGGAGAGGTACACTAACTTGAGCCCCTCTCTTGTCTCTTTCAGCTTAGAATTGTTGCTTTATGCAACTCCTAAGGTGACCTCAAGAGAGATGGATGCACCTCATCCAGGTCTTCTCGATTCTTGACAATGTACAGTTGGTTGAATAGTTTTTGTTGAAACCTATGCTCTACCTTTGTCAACCACCAACCTTGGTGCCCTACCTTGACTATGTTTTAGGCCATTCTATATTTCAAGAGATGCATGGTCTCGATATGAGCCTTTGTATTTACATCGTTTCATTGATTTAGGACATTTTTGCTCTTAGACATTGTTTGTCTCGAGAAGAGTTTTTGTAATTTTTGACTTAGATATATAATGAAATTCTGTTTGGCATTTTTGCCTTTGGATTTTTTTTTCTTTTCATTATACATAGTCGCATTAGACTATTTTATTATGGGACACTCTTTGTCCTTATACGAACCATAGTGTTTGACTCATATTAATTGGTGTAGAACATTTTTGTCCTCGAATACCTCCTTCTTTTGATATAGAGGTTTGCATTTCTTAAGAACTCACCATCGAGTTCTCCCTTGATATGCGCAAGTTGATAAACATCTTCATCCAAAGCTTCACTATTTCAGATTGGTCCTCCTCAAGCGGATGACCATTCAATTATGCTCAAATTCTTCACTTTTGAAGGTAATTCTACCCCCAAAGCGCACAGTTGAGTTTGTTCTTTCCTAGGACGTGACCCTTGATATAGCCTAAATCGTCTTGATAAGTTATTTTAAACCTCCAAAATGATATGCCAAGGTTGCCGGGTTTTGCTGCCTCAAAAGTCTCCTAAGGACAATCGTTCCTTGGCATATAACTTTTCAACCTCGATTGCTTTCCTATTCACCATTGAGGCTATGTCCTCCAAAGCCACATTCTCAGGCTTGAAGTACATATTCCTCCACTACCATTTAGACTCTTGATCTGCCCTAACTTTAGGTTCTTTCCCTGAGTTGATCTTGATCCTTGGTAAATTGCCTTTTGTTAGTCACCGCCATAATAGCTTACTTTAGTCGTAGTTGTTGTAAAGCCTTCAACATCTCAATCAAGTAATCTTTTGCCTCGATACTTTGTTTCTATACAACATGAGTTACGATGACCATTTTTTCCTTGGGACCAAATTGTTTGTTCATACCATATTGTGTTAAAAGTGGTTATGTTGACGCTTACTGGCTTCGAGACCGTAGTAATTAGGCTTCATCGTGTGACTAGACGGTCCTTATGCTCGATGGTCACTCTACAACCTTCATGGTCATTTTACTGATCTCAACTGTATTAATGTCTACCTTTATTGGGGTAGATTTAACCTTGTTTTATTTCTCTTTTTTGGTGCGTTGTTCGACATGCCAGTTCGCCCACCTTTTAGACTTTTTTTTTGTTACTTCTTTGACCACGGTTGGATCGATGCCGATCGATACATCAGAAGGCTTTGCGTCTTTCTTCCCATCATAGGGTATCGACTGACTCTCGATTACTAGTTCCTCGATCCATCGAGGACCGATGTTGAGCTCAGCGGCATTGTGTTCAGTAGGAAACTAACTTTTCCCACTTTCTAACTCTCCGCATGATCCCTTATCCACTTGTCTCTAGGTTTTCCTAGCATGTGTCTCATGTGATCACCTCTTTGTTTCATTTTTAGCACCTCGACCTAGTATGGACTTTGTGCCTCGACCATCTCTTGGTCGAACTAAGGGTTCGAGACTTTTTTCATGATCTCAAGACAATAAATTTCGGTTGTACGAAGGGTGCCTATCTTTCTGGACCATGTTCTCGTGCGACTATTGATAAGAATTGTATTGATTAAAGGGATTCCCTTAAGGTACGTAGCTTACACTTTTCAACTATTGAGCTTCCTTTTTTAGGGAGCCCACATCGTTGAGAGCTTGACCATTCATCGAGAGATTTTTAAATTTTTCCCAAGACATGAGTATCCCTTTGATTTCTCTCAACATGGCAAATTCATAGCTCGACTAGACTGGTTATAACCTAGTGGGAATTGTTCCTCATGACCACTTAATTGTTGTTCAGCCTTCCCATATAGGTTTCCCATTGGGGTTCCATGCCGTTGGTTATCAAGATTAACCACCGCTCAACCTTGTCCCTTGAATCCATTCGAGATTTCAAGTATAGAGCTGTTGAGCTTTCTCTATTTATACCATTCTTAGTCGCTATGCCCTGACCTTATGTTGGGTTAACCTTGTTTGACCATCAAACGGAAAGTTATAACAATTACTTTGCTTAACCTGTTGTATGTGTCACGCTTGCCACCGGATTCTAGAGGATTTCAGCAACCAAACTTCCCATAAACAGGATTACTTCACTCTTCCGAGGTGTTGAATCTCACTCCCCTTGGGACTGAGCTCCCACTGTGGTCGCCAATCTCTGTGTTGGTGAAAAAATTTTCTTCTTCCTCACATGGTGTTGGGTATGGGTAACCCAGGTGACTGAAATGGGTTTGGTACATACATCAACAAAGAGGACTTTTTGCAGACTTCAAAAGGGAAGAAATATAAAAAGTAAAACCAATTTTGTTGATATAACAATGGATACCACAATATAATAGTCCCATTCAACTCCAAGAAACACCAGTCTCTTCAAAAGAGTTGTGTTACTCAATATTGAACGAGTGGATGATAAAATCTAATGAATAAACTAGGTTCAATCCTTTCGAGCCAAATTACAGACTAAGCTAAATTACTCCTACTCCTAAGATAAACCTACTCCTACTCTTAAGATAAAAATATAATTTGATGTTGATGTTGGAGATCCTTTCTTCTTCTTTTTCTCATCTATTTATATCGAGCCAAATAGTTACTGTGGTTGTAACTTATTTTTCACGTCCTTAGGAAATTTCTTCCACTTTCACTCATCTTCGTTGTAATAGCCACTTTCCCATATTATGGCATATGCCCATTGTGGGTGTGTAGTGGTCTTGTCTGGACTGCTTCATGTAGATAGTGATCCGCCTTTGGTGTATGTTAATTGTCATGACACGTGTCTTAATGCTGGTTCCGTCATGTGTCACAGTTTATGGCTCTATTTCTAGATTCAATAAAATCCAACACATGTATTAAATGTCTTTCAAATTGGCATTCCACAAGTAGCCGGATGGGTACCAATCAATGGATCTATTTGTAACATGGATGGGTACCAATCAATGGCACACACATCATTTCAATACATTGAAGTGTAATATAAAAAGACTTCCTCAAACATCTTACCATCTAATGAAATATCTATTCTATCAGCTCATATTATCATTCATATAGGTAGCAAATGAGTACTTGAGTTTAAACTACTTATTACATCACAATTGTCTCAAAATGAAGTCCCCATGTGACAATTCTCAATATCACTAAAAGATTCACAAGGACTAAACTCAACAACCATCAAAAGGA
The DNA here is from genome assembly GCA_025762735.1 of Platanus orientalis. Lineage (NCBI taxonomy): Eukaryota > Viridiplantae > Streptophyta > Magnoliopsida > Proteales > Platanaceae > Platanus > Platanus orientalis. Next base: position 8,971 of record JAOXJP010214416.1, read on the forward strand.
TCTAGCACTTAGGCTCAAGCATCACCCATGTCCTAAAATCTCTTGGTCTCAAATTTGCCATTCCCTGTATAAAAAATATTATGGATGGGTGAGTCCATGCCTCGTAAGAATTCATGTAAGATATACAAAAAATAGACAGAGTCAGTCAAAGTGAAATCATGGATGGGTGAGTCCATGCCTCGTAAGAAGTCATCTAAGATATACAAAAAATAGACAGAGTCAATCAAAGTGAAATCAAAAGATATCAAATACGCATGAATAATGCATGAATGGGTACAAATATAAATAGTCTATGAGTAAATCAAAGGTAATTGTTATGAATAATTCAATCGGTCAATTTATAATGCATGCATGATTCAAGTTTATTTAAAACATCAATAGATCATGAATTAATCGAAAAATAAAATGGTTCATTTCCATAATAGAATCCATATGGATCATATGTTTATATAAGGAAAGTTTAGATCATTGGTTTTCCTTTTTGATGACATATAATGGTTCACTTGGAGGGGTTTAAATCAATCAATGGCATATGATGGTTTCCTTAAATGTGCATTATCAATCAATGAAATATATTGGTTTACTCAAAGAAGCATCAATAACATAAATCAATTTACTCCAATGAGTATCAATCACTCAATCAATGACATGTCACGGTTTATTTGAATGAGTATCAATCAATCAAATGACATGTATCAATTTAGCCAGATGGGCATCAATCAATCAATAACAGTTTACTTGAATGTGTGTCAATCAATCAATAACAAGTATTAGTTTATTCAGATGGTTATCAATCAATAACATATAGTGGATTACCTAAAGGGGTATCAATCAATCAATGACATATAAGAATTTATCATTGTAATAATTTAAATTGGTAGGACCAATTGCATTGAATTATATCCCCAAGAGGAGGGAGTTTTAATGCATTGAATTGTAGTCCCAAGCAAAGGTAGTTCTATTGCATTTAATTATGGCCCCAAGTGAAGGAAAGTCCATCGCATTGAATTATGGCCTCAAACAGAGGGAGTTCTATTACATTGAATTATAGCTCTAAGCGAAGGGAGATCCATCGCATTGAATTATAGCCCCAAGCGGAGGGGGCTCTATCGCATTGAATTATAACCCCAAGTAGAGGGATATCCATCACATTGAATTTTGACCCTAAGTAGAGGAAGTTTTATCTCAATGAATTATAGCCCCAAGTGAAGGGAGGTCCATCGCATTGAATTATAGCCCCAAGTGGAGGTGGTTTCAATAAGACATGTATACAATCGATAGAATCAAAACAATCGATCGAATCAATGCAATCAGTGGAATCGATATGATTGATAGGATTGATACAATCGATTGAGTCAATACAATCGGTCTGATTAGTGGAATTAATACAATTGGGTATCAACCAATGGCCAACACATCAATTCAATACATTGCAGTAGAATATATAAAGACTTCCTCAAACATCTTACCATCCAATGAAATATATATTCTATCAGTTCATATGATCATTCATACAGGTAGCAAGTAACAATTTCTAACAATTTAAACCATCCTTAAAATCATTCTAATGCATCCATGAAATGAATACATAAGTTTAAACTACTTATTACATAATAATTGTCTCAAAATGAAGTCCCCATGTGACAATTCTCAATATCACTAAAAAGGTTCACAAGGACTAAGCTCAACAACCATCAAAAGGATCTAACACCTGGACTCAAGCATTGCCCATGTCAACAAATCTCCTGGTCCCAAATCTATTATTCTCTGTCTGAAAAAAAATTATGGATGGATGAGTCCATGGCTCATAAAAAGTCATGTAAGATATACAAAGAAGGGACAAGGTTAATTAAAGTAAAATTAGAAGATATCAAATACATATCGATAATGCATGTATGGGTACAAATATGAACAATCCATGAGTAAATCAAAGGTAATTGTTATGAACAATTCAATTGATCAATTTATAATGCATGCATGATTCAAGTTTAATAAGAGCATTAAAAGATCATGAATCAATACAAAAATAAAATGGTTCATTTTCACAATAAAATTGATGTGGATCATATGTTTAAATAAGGAAATTTCAGATCATTAGTTTTCCTTTTTGATGACAAATAATGGTTCACCCGGAGGGGTCTAAATCAATCAATGGAATATGATGGTTTACTCAAATGGGCATCAATAAATCAATAACATATATCAGTTTACTCAAAGGAGTATCAATAAATTAATAACATGTATCGGTTTACTCAAATGGACATCAATCAATCAATCAATGACATGCCACGGTTTACTCGAATAAGTATCAATAAATCAATAACATGTATTGATTTACCCGGGTGGGCATCAATCAATTAATAACATATCATGATCTACCCAGGGGTATCTATCAATCAATCAATCAATGACATACGAATTTATCATTGTATTAATCCCCAATGTCAGGACCAATCACATTGAATTATATCCCCAAGTGGAGGGAGTTCTATTATATTGAAATGTAGCCCTAAGTAGAGGGAGTTTGATCGCATTGAATTATAGCCCAAAGCGAAGGGAGTTTGATCACATTGAATTATGGCCCCAAGTAGAGGGAGTTCCATCGTATTGAATTATAGCTCTAAGTGGAGGGAGTTTTATCGCATTGAAGTATATCCCCAAGTAGATGGAGATCCATTGCATAAATTATGGTCCCAAGTAGAGGGAGTTTTATCTCAATGAATTATAGCCCCAAGTGGAGGGAGGTCCTGAAGGAAGGTTACTGTTCTTGAATAAAGAAATTAATAAAATTCATTTAAACAACCACATATCTACATATGCTTTCCCATGATCATCATATGAATCTCTGAG
>JAOXJP010214427.1:0-11820 GCA_025762735.1 Platanus orientalis
TAAAGACCTATTCTAAAGAACTAGTGTTGCCCATTGAAAGAAACCTCTAGTCCCTGGGCCAAAATTGGGTGCTGACAGACATCTCACCCTTCATGTGGTAATCTAATTTCAAGTGTTTGAAACGATTCCACTGCTCCCATAACTACTATTGAAAACAAACTTGGTAAGCTTACCCCTAACTTTATGACATTGGAACTCCATAGTATTCATAAAATGTTGGCAATAGAATTCACTACCTAAAGAACCGACTCTGAGTTTTACAAATGGGGAGGCCAAATCCAATGCAATATGACAATATTAGGTAGACCCAATGTGAATTGAATGGTACACTGAAGCAAGAAGAAATGACATGGGCTCAGGAATCTCGTATACATTGTCTTTAGTGGGGAACAAAATTTGAAGATTTTTCATAAATCTATGTTATGTAAAAGAGCTCAAAATCTCATTACTTTTATCTAATCTATTGAGGGATGATGGCTTCCTGAGGAGGACAATATTGCTTGAGAATTCTATAACTATTACAAAGATATATTTTGTCACGACCCAAGTATTCCCACGAGCTAAGTTGGGAAAACAACTCAAATCGCGACAAGATTGGCTTTCTTTAATAGATTAACTCACACCCTGAGACTCGCTTTCGATTCTCAAGGCATGGCTGTATTTATCCCAACTCTTGTCACCACTTCTTCTTCTTTTTTTCCATTACTGTTTTTCGTTCTTTACTCATATAATTCCATCTCATACAATCCAATAAACATCATTTACAGTTGCGGCAAAAAACTTAAAACATCAATATTCATTCACATCCTTACAATTATACATAATAGAATTTAAAGTAAAACATTTATAATATTACAATTTTATGCAATAGAATACTTATCCTCCAATCAATAATTCCATTAATCATTCCCACCACCAAAGAGTAGGCAATTTAGTTTATCATGATAATAACAATATATGATGATTTCTATATGAACATAAAACCATCAAATTCTAACCAACTTTTAAATGTAATCCATAAAGGTACATCATCTCCATTAATTGTTTCATAATAGCACAAATGTAAAGTATCATTATTATAACTTTAAAGAAATGAAATTACTAAAATAAGATCTCTTTCTCTCAAATGTTTACTCTCTCCATAAATGGTGCTTCACATGTAGATACACCCGGTTATGCAATCTTTCTCATGGCTCAATCTATGGGATGTTGATTTGGGTAAGCTTGTCATGCTCAATTATACAGAAAGACATGAAATTTGAATAAAGCAAGAAATTATACATTCAAGATATAAACATTTGAATTGAGATCACAAATGAGACTAATAACAAATGAATAATCATGTCAAGTCATGTATAAAACTTTCATGTAAGCTTTATTTGGGTATGTTCTACTTTTTCACCTTACTTTTCATGATCTTAGTCTTCTTTCATCCTTGTATTTTTTTCACATCAATTATAGTATAGTCTTTCCTTATTTATTTTATTTTACTTATTGGTCATTTAATTCTAATTCACTTATTGGGTCAATTACTTTCTTTTCACTTGTACTTTTATTCACATAGGTTCTTATCTTTATGTCTTACGCTTTCATGTACTTTTTTTATAGTTTTGTCTTTCATTTATTCTTCTTTTTTTTTTTTTGCATTGAGTCAATCTCATTATTTATTTCACATTCATTTCTTTTTTAGCTTATGCATTTTTATTCTTTTATTTTTTCTCATCTAACCCCCAATGGAGGGATCTTGGCCATATTTAACCCCCAATGGTAGGATCTTGGTTATTGTTTGATCCCCAATGACAGGATCTCGGCCATTGTTTAACCCCTAATTATGGGATCTTGGTCATTATTTAACCCCAATGACAAGATCTTGACCATCATTTAACCCCAATGGTGAGATATTTTATATTATCACTTTCTTATTATGTGTTATGTATATAATTTGACTTTACTTTGCAATTATTACTTTCACTCATTTAATCATTGTGATAATTTCTTATATTTTTTGTTCATTCATATCTCATTATTCAATTGTAGTGTCATGTGATCTTAGCATGGATCTTTGAGGTAGTACATGTGTCAATCATTTGATTATGATAGTTTAAAGCATTCGTAAATACAATGGTCAATAAGATATTAAATTTATGAAATAACATATATCCAAAGAGTTACAATAATCCATAAGATGCTTGATCTACTTGAATCACATGAGAATAACAACTTTACAAATATTTTCAAAGTGGTGTATTAAGAAGATAATAAAATCTAGAGATTTCTCATAAGCAATCAATAAAAGAGTTACTCGTAATGGGAATTAGGAAGTTACGAGTAATCACCAACAATCTATAACTGTATTTTTTATGAGATACTTATTTAAGAAAATAATTCAACAGCATTCTTGAGTTAAACAATTCAATAACAAAAAGGACATTCTCCACAAGAGAATTTAAGGAATTAACAAAGGAATTCATGGGATTCACTCATACAATAGAAGTTCCGTATCCCTCAAACTAGATCATGGATGAAATATTGTTGAACCATAAACATTAAGGTTTACAAGAACAAGAAATACATTCTCCACAATAGAATTTAATCGATTTGATTCATGATGATAACTACATGCGATTCTACAATTCAAACATACATAGCTCAATAGGAATCAATGAAACTATGATGCTCCACTCCCAATTCACCAAAACATTCTCAATTTCCATCTAATTTTCCATAAAACAATGATCAAAGTATTGATCTAAGGTTTTAGACAAGAAAATTCCTCATACCTACTATAAAATCACTTACTCCTTAAGGAAACTCTAGAACAAGGACACAAGGAATCAATCCATTCATGAAAATCCAATCAACTATTAACAATTAAGGATCAAATAGAAATTATAGGATCTTAAGAGAGGTAAATCTCACATACTGTTTGCATAATTACTTACAAAGTTGCAAATCCTTACTTCTCTTACCTTTCCAAATAATTCCTTTGGATATCTCCCTTTACTTATCATTTATGTAATTCAAACATAGATTTACATCAAAATTGACAGATTTATAAGGATCTTTATTGAAAATGCACTAATCCAACTTGAAATGAGCTAGATCTAAGTATTCATGACTTGCCTTGCTTTTTGGAGAAGAAGTTCTTCTCATATTTCCCAATTCTCTTAAAACTCTCTCCACTTTCTATTTTTCCTTCTATCTTTATAGTCATTTACACCTAAACAAAACAAATAAACGGATTTGGGTCGTCACATCTAGGTCTTACCGGAATTAAAGTGAAATCGTGTGTGGCTCAATTCCTTAAGAGAATTTTATCATTTGGTGATTAATCACGAATGTTGGTGATTGATCATGGCATGATCGATTATTGGGTTGGTGATCAATCATGAACATGGTGTATGGCTTATAGGTCTTTTCTTTTCTAAACGCCTCCTGAGCTTAATCAATCACTAACTTTGGTGATCGATCATGGTACTGGTGATCAATCACCAATGTTATAAAATCTGGATGTTTGTATTTTAGATCTCTAAGGTCCAATCCAACCAGTCCAATGGTCTCTCAATCCTTCCTAAACCATGCTAAGGCCTTTAGAACACTGAGGTTAGCCCTCTTGCTCACATATACAAAGGTTAACAAAAGTAGACACAAGGTGTCATGTTTGAAATTTTAGAACTTACCTAAAGTGGATGCAGGGTGTTACATATTTACCCCAATTCACCCTCCACCCCAAACAACCTCTGCTATCAGCGAAATGGTCACTTCAAGTCTTTCGAAAGATAACCATTATATTTTTAATCAATATTTCTCTGGAGAAGATAGTAAGGAAGCAGTTTTTTATCAAGGGAAGTTAAAATCTCTGGGTCCTAAAGGTTTCTAGGTTAGGTTTTACTAGAATTATTGGGATATTACGGGTTTTGATGTGACAGAATATGTATTGGATTTTTTTGAGGGATTGATTGATATTAGTTCTATCAACCATACTTATATGGTCCTTATTCCAAAGCAAGATAATCCGTCTGAACTATCTCACTTTCTCTCAATCATGCATGAGCTTATATCGCCTCAACAAAGTTCTTTTATTAAAGGAGGGCAGATTACTAACAATATACTTACATCTCAGGAAAATCTCTACCATATGAAAATTCATATGTCCAAATCTAATCTCATGGCAATGAAAATGGACTTAAGTAAAGCTTATGATAAGGTAGAGTGGAACTACCCTCTTTAAATCATGCATATAATGGATATAATGAGTTTTCCCTTGTAATGACAATAGTGGGTTTGACAATGCTTATCGACTATGTCCTTCTAAGTCCTCCCCAATGGTGCTTTGGGGAACCACTTTTGTGCCACTCGGGGTCTTAGGCAAGGAAATCCTTTATCTCCTATGTGTGGAGGGTTTGTCTGCGGCCATCCAACACGTTGAAAGGTTTTTTTCCTTTCTATTATATCAAAGTTCGTAGGCATAGCCATCTATCTCTCACTTATTATTTGTTGACAATCGTCATTGTTTGGACAAGCTACCCCTTCCAATGTAGAGGTCATTCAAAACATCACGGTGCAATTCCAAGAAGCATTTAACCTATCAAAATCAGATTTATTATTTTGTAGACAAACTTTCCCAACAAGTACTCATCGATTAATCAACCATATTTTAATGATTTAGTCTATGTCCTCCCTACTAAGTATTTGGGTTTTCCCTCCTTGCTAGGCATAACTAAACTAGTCATGTTGGCTTACTTGGATGATTGGGTGGTTGGTAAGCTTCAAGGTTGGAAGGAACATCTTCCTTCATTGGTTGGGAAGGAAGTTCTTCCAAAATCTGTGATGATTACAATCCCATCATATGCCATATCATGTTTCTCATTGCCAAATTCATTGTCCAACTCTATTGATTGATGAAAAAGTCAATTATGGTGGGTTTAACTGGATTTCCGAAATGAGATCCTAAAGGGGGTGAATAGGTCTTTGCTAATTTATAAATTTGTTTAACTATTTGATTCTACTTAAACTTTACTTTAAAATGAAAAGGAATTCTCAGTGAGTAAATCAAATTAATTCACTTAAGTCTCAACACAAAACAATCACTTAAGTAAATTAACAAGTGAATGCTAATATACCACAGGGCTCCGTCATTATTTATAGTTGCCTAAAATAGAGCGGGAACAGTGTAACTAGTTTCACTTTAGAGTTTGCTTAAAAAATAAACAATGTAATAAAACAAACAAAGAGTCACACCACAACACAAAAGATTTACAGTGGTTCAGCACTTCGGGTCTACGTTCATTATCCAACCAATAATTTGTTTTTAGTAGTTATCCTAAACTATTACAGGCAGAATTACCCACACCTGAATTCACTTACAAGTTCTAGATAATTCATTCTTTTATAAGTATGCTCCTAGTGTCTCCGGTGGGCGTGCTCTATCTAGTGATTTCGATGGACTTGAATGCACTTAACTCCAGTAAGTGTGGTGAGAATTGACTTCTGGCGAAAACTGTGAACTTCAGTTGAAGTGAATTTTTTTCAATGCGGGTTGCCTCTTTATAGGCTAATGTAACTATAAAAACCCTTCCTTTAGCTTCCAAAAGTTTTAAAAATAGGTTAATAAAGCTTACTCAATACCTTGAATAGAATTTAACTATAATGATAGCTCTCAAAGTCACAGGCCCAATGGAATTTACCTCATAGGAATTTTGGCTCCCTCTTAGGCTTAATTTCATAATAGGTTTACTACAAAATCATTCACAAGTGTTGTACCACCATTAGGGCTTTATCCCCTATTTATAGAGTAGTAAAAGAGCACTTTAGAAGCCCCCAATGGCTCTTTTCTAATGGTAAAATAGAGTCATTCCAAACTAGTCATTATAAATTTTTCTTTTTTACTCAGTTCAAGTACTCCAAGTTCCCTGTTTGAGTGCTTGAACTTGAGGCTTCATTCGAGCACTTACATCTAGAACCCTCTCAGGTGTCCCAAACTATCCTTGTTTGAGCGTTCCAACACCACCTTTAAGTGCTTGAACTTGTTGGAGCGTTCAAGAGTGACCCTCGAGAGCTCGAACTTACCAAGTTCTATAATTTTTTATTTTTAACTTATTTTTAAACCTTTATAAACTTATATTGGTTTGAGTCTTTGCCTAGGGTCATGTAATGGTCCATAATCTCTCCTAGGTCCACTCTTGATCAGACCTCCACATGGTTTGGGTGCAACTTTAAACCATCTTATAGTCAAGTTAAAGTTCATGCCCAAACCCCACTTATCAAACCTTTACCATTTTACCTTTACACATTGTCTTGGCTTCTTGAGGCTACATGCTTGAGACTTTATGTGGTCTTCAATTCAGCTTGAGTATTTCGAAACTTGTGCTCTTTCTAGCTTTGAGTTATTTTTAAAACTTTAGCTGGCTTGGACTTACATAGATTTATAATTACATGTCCAATACAATGACCACACAACACATCATGTACTTATAAGTTTTGGAATGGAAATTAACAATACAAATAAAATACATAACATTAACTAGGAAACAAAATTCTCCAATCAAAATCTAATAGGGGGATGGGGTTCAAAGTTTAGGGCTATTTAATCACACCTTACTTACCAAACAGGGGGGGCATCTTCTTACAAATCCTATCTCTAGGCCTAACTTGTTAAATCCATCTACTTCCTAGTAGGACCTTTTCTTTCTGTAAAGGCGTCTTCTTTGGGTTCATGGGTTGGAAAAGCTTTTTAGAGTGTCGTGGTATACTAATGAGGGGTATGCATTGGGAGGTGGGTTTCAACTGCTCTATATCGGTTTGGGATACCCACTTGGATTCCATCCCTCCTGGGTTTTAAGCTCCAATCACCTCCTCCAACGAAAAATCAACTTTTGTGCTTCAAGGATCTTATATCTAGGAATAGACTTAGTTGGGACCTTCAATCCATTGGGCATCTTATTACTCATATGAAAAAAGAGGTCCATCTTCAATGCTAGCATTACAATAAGAGGATAAATTTATGGTTAAGTCTGCAAACTCTTTTTTTTTTAGCAGAAGATCACTCCAATGGTTTGACAATTACTCATTCTCTTATACCACTACAGGCCAAAATTTGTCACATGGATATTCAATCAAAGATAAAAATATTTATGTGGAAAGCTAGCAACGATAGTCCTTATATCAAGGCAAATCTCAATCGTCATATTCCCTTCATTAACCTAAATTGCAACTTATGTGGGAGGGCTAGTGAAACATCAGAACATTGTCTTTTTATTGCTCTTTTGTGAATTATGTGTGGTTTTGAGCTATTTTTGAATTGGTTGGTGCAAGACCTTCGAAAGGCCACCTCTCCATGGTTTCTTTTGGTGTTTCTGTCTCTACAAAGAATTAAGGATCAAAGATGAAAATTTTGTCAAAAAGAGTCATTCTAAGTTGGAAAATATGGCTTCAACATAACCGGTGCCTATTCAACATTACTTACCAAAATTTTGCGTCTATATACTATGCTTTATGTAGGTTGTTGAGGGATCTCCATCAATTACCCTCCATGGGTAACTTGAGCTTCATGTCCAGTTCTTAGGCCCAAGTGGGGCCCTTTTTGTGGTCTCTCCCCCACCTCATGGTTGGGTTAAACTAAATGTTAATGATGCATGCTCTTGAATAGGAGGTGGAGTTGCCATTGTTGCAACTGCCTATGGTTCTAATGGGGTTGAAGTACGTTCCGTGGGTCTTAAGGATTATCAAAAGTCTCCTTTCAAAGCCGAGATGCAAGCCATCTAGTTTGGGTTACTTCTTGGTCATTGCCTATGGGCTGGAAAATTGGTTTTGGAAAGTAACTGTCTATGGTCTCTGTGCTCAAAAGCTTATCTTCTTGGTGCCCACAACCTGTCCAGGCATGTATCTAGACTATATCCACCTTCTCAATTTGTTTATTGATGTGGAATTAGTTTTTGTTTCTCGTACTGTAAATGAGGTGGCCCATAAGTTGGCCCAGTTTTTTCTTTCTAGGTATGATGTGCCTTCTCATTGAATTATCTAGGCTTCTCCCGATTGTGTTTAACGAAGTTTTCTTTTTACCGAAAAATAAAAAATAAAAACCACCCTAATAGGAGGAAGGTGTTATATATATATGCCACTTAGGCCCACCACTTGACAGCGACACACTACAAATTTTTACCCAAGGGGTGTTTGACCCCTAGTCTTCACTATGGATAGTTGGGATCATCTCCAGAGTGAAAAGGTGTATAGTGTCAATTAAGCACTAATTTTGCGATGACATGTGGTGAAAAAGGTGAAAAGAAGTTTCTTGCCATGGGTTTAAGGATGCAATTCACTTTTTTGTTATTTGTCAACACGTAATTGTTGTTTGATTGATGTTGGATACCATTTTGTTGGAGATGATCCCGGCTACACTATGGAAGGATGATGCCACAACCACTCAAGCACTTGGGCATTGGTTTATTTCAACGTTTTTTTTTTCCGGCTTTGTATGAGACTTTTTTCCACTTCAAAAAGTTTAGCGCCATGTTGGTAAGATAATGAATCTAAAATGAGTAATCAATGAAGCCTCCCACTATCTTGGGTCTTCAGGGAACCACTCCCATGTATGATAGTGTAGTGAGGTGCTAAGCACCACACACATGCTAGCATAGGTGTCCTGAGTAAGTCATCATAGACACATTTTACAGTATTTATTTGTTTATCATTATTAATAAAATGACTTTGTTCCATCATCACATATGTGTAAATTTGTTTATGGCTAATTATTTGATCTTATGGGATGAGATAGGTGGTTATCAAGTAATATAGTAGGATGTCATCAGACACATGGATTATGTGTGGAGAGATCTGACTATCAATTTCTTGTAGGCCTGAAACCTTACATGTTGGGCACATCACTTAAAAGGCTGCTATGTGTAGAGTTGTCATATAGTGGAGTGATGTGATCTCAATCACTGGAGTGAGACTCTAGATTTACATGTAGATGTATAATTCAAATGCATTAAGGGGGTCCATACTAAACACATTTAGTAAAACTTTATTGTTAGAGTAAATGATGTTCATAACTTACATATTAATCCTTTGACTTGAGGGACTTGTGATTCTCTAAATTATTCAAGTTGATTATTTTGAGTTGTCAACCAGGGATGCCTAATTGGTGACTATAACATGGGTAACTTGGATACTTAGCTTGATGCTTGAGAAACGCAAATACCCAACAAGGAATCCACTACCCTAATGATTGGGAAAAAATATTCAGTATAGGAATAACATGAATTGATTGGACATGTAAATCTGGATCCAATGTTTTTGATAAAGTGTTTGTCAAAATGATTTTCAAAATTATATTAATTAAATAATTAAGTATTTTAAAAAAAAATTATTAAGAAATTTTTTTAATGTCCAATTGATCCATTAATGTCCTATAAATAATTTACCAATGACCAAAAAGGGTTTGACAATGACTAGTTTATTATCCAGAAGGTCATTAAGGAATATTGTATAGTGGAAGGATGTTTCGGTGAAAAGGTTTGTGAGGATGGCCTCAATGTTATATTCTTATCCTTAAGAATTTAATTGTAACATGTCATAGAGATTGTTGCAATTAATGGAGTGTTTGGTTGTAATTATCAAATAGTTGAGTTCTTGATTGCAGTTTTGACTCAATTCAGGATGGCGGGCCCCATAAGTTTAAGGATAAGAATCCCACACCCCCAAGGTTTATTTGACATCTCCTAATCCCTATATACAAGGTTACACACATTTAGATATGGTCTTGTAATAATTATGAAAGTGAGAGAGATACAAAAAACTCTAGAGCATGTGTGGAGACTTTGGAGACCGGGTATGATTGGATTCCTATGTCTGGTTAATCGATTGAGGTAATTCTAAACTTCCTTTGTAATTAGATCTCAAATATTGATATGGTGATCATGGGAAAACATATTTTGATGTGTGATTTGATCAATAAACTTTACTAATTTCAATGTTCATGAACAATAATCATCCAACAACACACACATACACAAGCAGAGGCTTGAACACAAGGGTGCTTGAGTTGCACTTTGCACTGTTGCTAGAAACTGAAGGCTACAACATGTGAATCTGTAAGTATTCAGGTTTTCCGAGCAAGTCAAATCATACACAACAAAGACTCAAAGGTCTATGATTTGATGAGAGATGGGCCAGTTATGCAAGTTGGACCTGCTAAGGCTGATAGTTTGGAAGAGCCTATATTCTGTGAGTTGGGCCTGCCAATGCTTGTAGTTTGCAAGAATGCATGTTTTGCAAGTTGGGTCTTGCTTATAGTTTGTGAAAGCCCATGTTACGTGAGTTAGGTTTGCTGAGGCCTATAATCTACAACAAAATGTTTTGTGAAATGGGCTAGAGACCAAAAGTTATGTGAGTTAGGCTTGTGGCACTAGTTTTGTTTGTACATCTTAAGTCTAGGAACCCAACAGCCAACATTGGGAGCATGATGCCTTGCAGAACCTATACATGTTTTGTCCATAAGAGATGAATATGTAATGGGTTGGTTGACACGCCAAGCATGTGAGAGGTGGATGGGATAAGGCCCGTCATCTTACTCTATGTAATGGGTTGATGAGAAACTCATTATCACATTTGAGAGAGCTCTCAAAATTGAAGACCCAATGAAAGAAAAAGGCATATGATAATCTACAGCAAAGAAGGCATCAAAGCCTCCATCTCTCTCTCTCCCTCCCTCCCCCCCCCTTATTTTTTATTAGTGGTATATATCACTTAAGGTAACTTGATTAATAGGTTTTTCCTTAGGCCTTGTCTGTTACAAGGTAAACCTTAGGGAAAAGGCGGGAAAAGTAAAACCACCTTAGAAAAGGAGAGAAAAGGAAAGTTATTGTTCATTTCATTCCCTTCCCTTCCCCTCTCACTACCATCGTTTTGGTAGGAATAGGTGAATGAACAAATGTATGAAGAAATGTGAAAACATGGAAAAGGTTAGACACACTAGGTGGTTTTTCCATCTAGTCTCCCCATGCATCATACACATGAAAGTGGGGTTTCTTGGGGAAAAAGTACACTTTCCCTTCTTTTTTTCCCATGGGTTGCTTGTTTGTTACAAGGCCTAAGGAAAGCAGTTGGGATCCTAATGTTACACCACCACAAATCGGTGGGTTTCCTTATGAAGATCCACTTAGAAACACCGGTGCATACTTGTATTATTGACTTAGACAAAAGATAGCTTAAAGAACTCTTTAAACAATGCTAAAACTTTGAGCCAGTTTCGGAAATATTTAAAGCACATTTTGAACTCCCAACCTATTGGGCATTGGTATTCAAGAGAGATTTCATTCTGAACAAGTTAGAAACACTTGTATTCAAGAGAGGTTTTACTTAGAAACATGGGTGCATCCTTGTTTTCTTTACTTAGATGAAAGATAGCTTAAAATTTTCTTTAAACAATGCTAGAATCCTTAACAAGTTTTGGAAAGATTTAAAGTACATTTTGAATTCCAATCTATTTGGCATTGGAGTGCATAACTGTAGAGAGGCAAAGAGTTGTGTCTAAGATGGGTTATATCCTGAAGTTACGTTGACCACAATTCCTTGCATTATTAGTTGAGATGCCTCTTACTATCCTAAGAATCATGATAAACAACACCTTGATTCGGTTCACTTAGTTATTAATTTGGATTAGTTTCAATATTTGATTTAAAATGTCCAAGTAAACCAACTGATAAAAAAAGATCATTGGAATAGAGAGTTGAATAAGAGAGAGGGAATTGGTTCACCTTGTTAAAGTTTTTCATGTATTGGATGTGAATGTTGCAATCATGGTTTGGTTTGTGTTGTTTA
>JAOXJP010214438.1:0-11820 GCA_025762735.1 Platanus orientalis
ATATATATATATATCTCTGTGGCATACAAGGAACATGAAATTTTTCTTAGCCTTTCATTTCTGTGGTTTAGTCTCACATTATTATACAAAGAAAAATATGTTCCACAATACAACCAATCATCTGAGAATAAAGAAAAATGAACTCAGCATAGGGACTGGTAACTCCTTTCAGGCTGTTAACTAAGCTGCCATGTGTAAAATTTCTAGGTCTTGCTTTGTTTTGTTTGGTTCTTCACCTTCTTGGTGAGGGCCTTTGATTGTCTTCTCTTTGTTTCCTTTCTTTAGTTTTCAATAAAATTCTGCTTCTCTCTCAAAAAAAATTTCTAGGTCATTTTCCCAAATTAAGTAATAAGGCTTTTCCTCTGCTCCAGTGGGGATTTCCTACTGTGTGGCACACATGGTGTGGGTTTAATAATATTTACGGTCAAATTGTTGAGCGCATGCCTCGGATGGGCCACAAAACCATAGTTCACACTGTTTAGACGAATTCTATCCATCTTACAATTTTATTATTTTGTTTTTTTAAAAAGACAAATGAACAACAGTCCAAAATCTATACACAGACACACACGTATGTTAATAATAGGACACCTCTTAAACTGGCTTTTTTTTAATTAGAAAGAGAACTTCATATTATTTAGACAATCCTAATCATCCAAATAAGAACCTTCATTAAGACAATCCTAATTGTCCAATTCAAGGTCCGTATTTTCCCTGGCATAGCAGTTAGGATTGTCAAAGCAATGTGAATCTTGATTTACAGTAGGATAGGTTAACTTTACCAAACTGAAATAGGAAAAGAAATATTATAAAATCCAGTATCATTATGCATTTGGTCCTGTGAATTCATTCATGAATTGAGTTGACTTATTCGTTCTCATTTTCCAAAACCTGGTAGTTACCTTGACCAAATTTTTATGCTTGTAGGAGTAGTAACTCCAAGAGTAGGTTTCGTATGTTGAGATACAATGTATTGAGGGTAGTATTGTCAAGCTGATTGTATACATGCACATGTACGGTATACCATACTTTGGGTGTACCAACCCTCTACACATATATATAAATAAATTCGTATAGAGTGAAGTGACTCTAATACGACTTCCCTCAATCGTTGCTCTCTTCTCCTTTTCGTCTCTTCTCTTCTTTCTTCTCTATCTACCTTTAATCCATAGTATACGAATTCAAGTTGGTATCAGAGTTAATTGGGGAATGATCGGAGAGTAGCAACGATGAAGAGAAGCCAGAAGCAAGGCTGACGTCAATCATACGGACACTAAAGTCAGCCAGGCCGTACTAAGTGTCAGAAGCAGCAGCAAGTAGGGTTTAGATCGCGATGATTTTAGATGAATTGTCCTTTTTTTCAAAAAAAAAAAAAAAGGCCTAGAAGCATGTCTTTCAAGCGGGTTTTTGGAGAAAATTGAAAAACCCAGTTTTGACAAAACTGGTCGATCCAATCAGCGTGGGGTGTTTTCATTTGATTGATTCAGAGTGGATTGGTCCTTTTGTTTGTAAGGATTCGCCCAAAAGTAGTCTCACTCAATTTGGTTGAGTATTGGAGGTTTAGTTATACTTTTCCTACTCTAGTATTGACGTCTAGCCATATCTTTCACTTTTTTGGCATTTTTCATATTTAAAAATCATTGTTTTAGGTTGAATCGTGATGGATACTCTTGTTAATGGCTATGTTGATCTTGCATACATGATTGTAAGGTTTGTGGGAGCTTTGAACCGTGTTTGAGGTTATTTAGGTGTGTTTGCATATTGTCCGGGTTTTTTCTGCTATGGTGTTGTGTGTTAGTTAGCAGCAATGTGTAACGACCTATGTGGATATCATGTGATTTTTTAGATTGTGGTTATTGTTTCCTTGGCCTAAAGCATGTCAAAAGAAAATTAGAGATCCGATCAAACCCCGAGGGAATCGAGTAAAAGTGATATGGGCAACACTCCTATTAGAACCCTCCCAAGTACATATCACCACCATGAAATTTGATGGCAACAATTACCTCACATGCTCGAAATCTGTTCTTTACTATATACAAGGTAAAGATAAAGAGGAATATTTGACACGTGAGATTGAAGTTCCTCCCAAGAGTGATCCTCGATATCGGAAGTGGAAGACAGAAAATGCCTGGTTATGGGTCGGTTGTAGAGTTCCATGAAGCCTAAAATCAGTGACCACTGCCTGTTTTTATAAACGGCTCATCAGATTTGGGAATCCTCATCTCAAACCTATTGACATACCGCTAAGGTGTATGAGTTGAGACAAATTATTTCACAGTTCAAACAAGAGGATTAGCCTCTGGCAATTTACTATGCCTCCTTGAAGAAAATGCGGGAGGAACTGGAGCATTATACCACTTATTGTCCTTCTTGTGTAAAGGAAGCCACAGCATATAAGAAGCATGTTGAAGAAATACAAGTGTTTGAATTTCTAGCCAGATTAAATTATGAGTACGAATAGATTCGAATTCAGATCATAAATATGTCTCTTCCCTCATCCTTGAATGAGGTATATGCATATATTCATAGAGACGAAAGACGATGACGAGTGATGAACTTGTCCTCTTCAGTTGAAAAATCAGCATTCATCTCTACCTCTAGTTGAGGTGGTCATGAGATTCCACTGGACGTGGTCGCGGTGGAAGATTGGGTACCCCATCAGATGATCGAGATCAACTCAAATGTGAGCATTATGGTCGGTCCAGACACACTAAAGACCAGTGTTGGGATCTACATGGAAGCTCACAAGACTTGCCACTACGTCAGTTTCAACGAGGTAGGTCTGGTAGTGGTAGATGAGGTAGTAGATTTGAAGGCAGCAGACCCAATGCTCATTCTTTAGCATCCACATCTTCAGAGCTTACTCCTACACCTTCTACTCTATCTGATGGTAGCTTATCTTGGGAGAAGATTGAAGCCTTCTGTCGATTTGTTTCTCAGCTTGAAACTCCTTCAGCAACTCTTACCTCGTCATTTGCGGCTTCAACTTCATGTACCTTTGCATCAACCTTATCCGCATTTATTTCCACTTCCCAAGATTCCTAAATTAATGATTCAGAAGCCTCTCACCACATAACCGATATGTCTTTATGTCCTACCATGTTAGTTTTAGGAAAGATAAAATTTGTATTGCTAAAACACTTACTCATCTATTGTTGGGCATGATGATATACACTTCCACTTTATTGTTGTCATTTGTCATTTGTGTTCCCAACTTTACCTTAAATTTATTGTTCATTAACCATCTCACCAAGAGTCTTAACTACAGTGTTACTTTTTTTCTTTCTTATTGTTTGTTTCAAGAGTTGGAGACGAATACAACTATGGGGATGGGGCATGAGAAGGAAGGTTTCTAACTTTTGGATTCAGCTTCTAAGACTTCATTAGCATCTTCAGCAATAAAACGAGACATCTCCCCTATTACTACAAATGAGTCGTTACAGTGGCACCATCGTCTTGGTCATTAATCATTTTCTTTATTAAGGAAGATGTTTCCCAAGTTTCAATTTTCTTCTAATAATTTTCATTGTGAACCTTGTCAGCTAACAAAACATTGTAGTTCGGTTTATCCATTGTGAAATAATAGAAGTTTATCTACATTTACTATTGTTCATTATGATGTTTAGGGCCCTCCCCAGTTACCTCTTAGTTTGGTTTTAGTTACTTAGTTACCTTTGTAGATGATTATTCTCGGGCTACATAGGTATACATGTTAAAGAACAAATGTGGCATATGCTTTAGAGTAAAAATAGACACTTATTTGACATTGCTCATGCCATTATGTTTACAATGAATGTGCCTAAGACCGTTTGGTCAGACACCATTCAAATTGTTGCTTACCTCGTGAATAGGATGCCCACACAGGTTACCTCCTTTCAATCTCCTCTGGAAGTCCTTTCTCATGGAACTCCTTTGTTTTCTCTTCCCCAAAAAAATGTTTAGGTACATTTGTATGTACGTGTATCTAAAGCTGATCACACCAAACTAGACCTAAAAGCACTTAAATGTGTCTTTCTAGATTATGGTGCTAATTAGAAAGGGTACAAGTATTTTCACCCACTCACCTATGAAAAGTTTGTCTCTCATGATGTGACATTTTTTCAGTCTATTCCCTTCTTTTATTCAGGTAAGACATCTCTTCACAAGGAGTATTCAAATGGTAAAAAGTTGTCTTCCTCCATTACACTTCCTATTCCAGTTCATTCCTATCATTTTGATAATGGTGGTGCCAGTGGAAAGGGGAAGACTGAACTTCAAGTATACACTCGAAAAAATCAGCAAGGTGATCAAAATCCAAATCAGCAAGGTGAACATAATCTAAACCAAAATAACTAGAATTCTCTTGTCCCCATTCGGGAGTCTTTTTTGGATCTAATCCCTAAAACAGGTAACATCTCTACTTTCATTGAGTTAGTAGATGATTCTAACATAAAGAGAAAAATGTGGCTTTATTATCAAAATGGTTGTGGAGGTTCTCCCAAGAGTGTGGTGGTTTATGGCATTCTATAATTTCCAACAAATATGGCTCTCATTCTAATTGGTGGGACATCAATCCGAGTCTTTCTCTTCTCTTTGGAAAAACAATGTATCTCTTTTTCTTGTTTTTTCCACCAATGTTCGTTTTTCCGTGGGCGATGGTTCCTCCATCAGGTTCTAGAAGGATCTCTGGTGGGGGGAGAAATGTCTTGCTCAAACTTTCCCTATTTTGTTTAGGCTAGCTAAATTCAAGGAAGCAAAAATTTATGAAGTGCCGACCATGTCCTCTTCTAGGCCAGTTTGGAACTTAACACTTTGTAGGAATTTATATGATTGGGAAACCGAAAGTCTTTCTAACCTTATGTCTCCTTTGAATGAAGTTTTCATTTCTAATTCCTTTAGGGATGAAAGAATTTAGATCTTGGAGTCATTCGGGAAATTTTCAACCAAGTCTTATTTACTCAACCTTTCTCCTTCAAGATCCCTTTCTCAGTCTTTCCCTCTTAAGTGGGTTTGGACCTCCCTTGCGCCTCCCAGGGTCAAAGTTTTTGCATGGACTATTTCTTTATCTTGTATTAATACCATGGATGTGTTGCAAAGAAGAAGGCACTTTATTATGTTGAGACCTAATTGGTGTGTGATGTGTAAGGCCAATGAGGAATCAGCTAAGCATTTATTTATTCATCGTCCCTTTGCTTCATCAATATGGGACTATTTTTTTGGTTGTAGCATTAATCGAGTTTGGGTCATGCCAAATTATTTGTTAGATCTCTTCTCCCAATGGAACTCTTGGGGTATGAATGAAAGAGGGAAATGTTTTTGGAATGGCCTGCTACACGTTATGATTTGGGGTATTTGGAAAGACCAAAATTCAAGAATTTTTTAAGACAAACAGAGGACCCGGTTGGATGCGATTGATTCTATTACTCAAGAGCTTGGAAGTTGGTGTTTTACTTCTAAGGAATTCTATGGACTTTCTCTCATAGCTTTTTTGGAGATTGGGTATCTTCTATTTCTTCTTGCTCTTATCAGAAGAACGAGAGGGTGGATCCTTAGGTCACCCCGCCAATGGGAGTTTTAAAGCTCAACTTTGATGGTACTTCTAAAGGCAACCCAGGGTCTGTGGGTTTCGGGTGTGTGGTAAGGGATTGCAATGGAGCTATAGTTTGGGTTTGCACAGGTCCTTTAGATCCTTATGATGCGTTAAAGACTGAAATCTTTGGCCTTGTCATGGGACTCCGGCTCTCCGCAATTTCCATAACTTGGAGGCCTCCAAAATTATCATTGAGGGTGACTCTACGGTGGTTATTAATTGGATTAGTGGTAATGTCTCTTACAGTTGGAGGTATTCTCATCTCATCCACGAGATCAAGGATAGTCTGGATCGTTTGGATTGCTCTATTTCCCATGTCCTTAGATCTCGGAATGGATTGGTTGATTCTTTAACCAATTGGGGTGTTGATCAATCTTTTATTTTCTGTGATTTTGTTTTACCTTTGTTGTAATTTAGCTTTCTTCGGGCTGTTTGTTGTATCTTAGTTTTTTTCTCTTCAATAAAATCATTAATTATCTAAAAAAAATGATGTTAAACCATGCACTAAGCATCCCATATCTAACTTTGTTTCTTATCATGCTCCATCTTCTTCTTTCCAAAGCTTTGTTGTTTCCTTGTCTTCAGTCACTATCCCTCATAGTATATTTGAAGCCTTATCACAACCACATTAGAAGGCTGCTATGGAAGAAGAAATGAATGCCTTGGAAAAGAATCATACACGTGGAGATTGATCAACATTTCATCAAAGACAACATTAAGTCTAGCTGCATATATATTTCTTTTGTCCAAAGTATCAACTTGCAGACGTGTTCACCAAAGGGCTTAGTGGAGCTCAAATCTCATACATTGTAGACAAGCTAGGAATGTTGGATATCTATTCACTAGCTTGAGGGGGAGTGTTGAAATATAATGTATTAAGGGTAGTATTGTTAGGTTGATTGTATACATGTAAATGTACAGTATACCATACTTTGTGGTGTACCAATCCTCTACACATATATATAAATAAATTTGTATAGTGTGAAGTGACTCTAATACGATTTCCCCCAATCGTTACTCTCTTTTCTCTTCTCCTTCTCTTCTCTCTTCTCCTTCTCTTCTCTTCTCTTCTTTCTTCTCTATCCACCTTTAATCCTTAGTATACGAATTCAAGTTCTTACAGTTGGATACGAAGAGAATTTCATCAACATCAAGGAAGATTAATGTGTGATATGCTCCAGAGGAGGTGTAAAGGCTTATACATCCTCCCTTGCATTTGCATTATGTACAAGGTAGATGGAGAAACAATGGGTCATCTATTCACCCATTGCAAGTTTGCATTACAGATTTGGTTCCGTTTTCTGAATCTATTTGGCTTGAGCTGGGTAATCATAGTGCACTGTTGATCTACCATGGGCTCTCCTGATTTTCCCAATTCAAAAAGAGGGACAAGTACTTATAAAAGAGTGTTATGTAGCTATTCTTAGAGCAATACTGGAATAATGGAACGTCAGGATTTCTCCGGATCATTTCAAGTCCTTTTGGGAAGTGATAGATGACATCATAACCAAAGTTGCGCTTTAGGATTCCAAGGTTGAATTGTTTAGGAGATGTCCCCACAAATCTCATTGTGAGGAAATCTCATTGTCTAAGTCTTCACCCCACTGACAGATTGTGTAGTTCCCTCCCCAGTGGACACAATCAAGCACCACTTTAATGGTTGCTTTTTGAGCAATCCATGACCATCTGGCACTGGTAATGTCTTTGGGGATATTGCTGGTGATGTAATTCACATGTTCTTAGTCCCATCAAGTGTTAAGGATTCTCTTGGGGCAGAGTTAAGGGCTGTTCATGGTCTTTGAGTGGCTCACCCTTTGGGAGACTTTGTGCAAGGTGACTTCACCGTTGTCATTGGTTGGTTTCTCAGCTGTTTGATTGGTCCTTGGAAGCTTTCTCATCTGATTATAAAAGCTCGCGGCCTTGCCTATACCCTGAATGTCTCATTACAATGGAGGCATTGGCCAACCAATTCTTTAGGAGATAAAATTGGTCCAAACATGGAGTAATAAGACATCATTTCAGCTGCAGGACCTTCATGTCATTGTAGTCCATTTTGATTGTCACTTTGGTTGTTCACCTCTACCCGACTTGGGATGGTAGTTTCTTATCCTTAACAAAATTCTCATTATTCATAAAAAGACTATCAGGGAATAAAGAGATTGTAGCAACTGGAGAAGGTTATGAAGATATGGAAGAACAGTCGTGAAAATTAATTGTGCATAGAAGTAATGTTTTCAGGGGAAAAGTATTCTACCGCTTTAAACTAATACTAAGCTTATTAAGATGTAAGGAAACAAACCTCTGCACCACCACCAGCATTAAGCCGACCAACCTCACCCCCACTTGCTGTTATACGCTCCCTCCTGTTAAAGAATGAAAAGTAAACCCAAAAGCCAAATATAAAGTGAAGCACCAGATATACTCAATCTAGAACCTACTCCTTTTCATTGCATTCCAGTCTATGATCTGCTGTCAAAGAATATACAACACCTTCAGCAGACTCAAGTATGCAGTGAGAATCACCCACTGACGCTACTGTTATGACCCATCCATCTATTATCACAAAGGTGACAGTTGTCCCCGATGTTTGTGCTGAAAAAAAAAATCATTTGATCAATTTACATCAAGCAGAAAACCAAACTGCAATGCAAAGAAAAACCAGCACTCTGGACAGAAAGAAATTTAGGTAGCTGCAACAGTTGAATAAATAGAAAATACATAAAATGAAAAAAAAAGATTTTCTGGAGCATAAGTCTAGAAATCTTCTCAGGATGCCTGAACCCGCTTTCAGCCATGTGGATGGATGACATGGCATGGCCAGAATGACAAATAGAATGGAACACATAACAGTAACTACATCGATTTATAAAATTGAGAATTTGTTTTGCACAGTTAAATACATTGGACCTTTAAGGCCAAAAAAATGGTCATATTACTTTAATTTAAGACAGTTTCCTTCCGTAATAAGCAGTCCCTTTTTTTCTGGATGTTAGTGCATTTTTATTTATACTTTCCAAGAAAAAAATTTATGAATCATACTGTCTGACACTTTGAGTCCCGATTTAAATCCTATCCCACCCCTTATAATTTTTTGATCCAAATTGAATTAAAAATATTAGGTGGCAAACACATGAAACCTTTCGGAGGCCACCTAAGTGGCCACTTGTAATGTACCAGAGCCACTCAAATTTCTTCACAGGATGTGTCACCCAGAAAATTTGTCCCCAGTTAAAAGTACTTGTTGCTTGAAGCTATGTTACTTAGAAATAGTTAAGTATCAGCACTTAAGACATGGACAAGAATTTAGGAATGCTGACCGTAGGTAATACTATATGTCGGCATTTCTTTTAATAATTAAAACGATTGTAAGCCTCAAAAACGTATAGATCATAGAAAAAAAATACATTGATATGACCAAATTGTTTTTTTGACATGCCTGTGTTGTGTGCCACTGAGACCATCCAAACCAAAACCCTCCTATTATCTTGTATTACAATAAGATAAATAGTTAGAAAGGTGAAGAGTGGCCTCTGCCTAAGTGCTGAACTTACTTTACACCTTAACTAGCAAACGATGGTATTCTTTATTCTGCTACCCTTTGTTCCTCCTCCATTTTAGTCAAATTCAATATATGTCTGTTATATCTCTTCCTATCCTGCTTATTTGGATAGCTTAACCTTCCTTACAGATTGTTGTGATCCTCTTGTTCAGATTATTTCACGAATCCCACTAGTTCAATATTCTCTTTCATTTAAAGCAAATAATGATGAACACAAAAAATACAAAACTTTAGTGAGAGCCAAAAATCAAAGACCGGAAGGTTAGACCTAGAACAATATGAATATTCTGAATTCTCTGGTGAAGAATCAAAGTTGAGGCAGGAACTCAACAACCAAGAATACATGTATCCTACTGAACAAGTGGTTTTGGAGGTTTGAAGTTGGCTGCAAAGCTCTACAGAGAATAATGATTCCTTCCAAATATGAAGAGGAGCACAATGGGTGGTCCTCTCAAACTCCGATTGGGCCGACAGGGTGTGGGGTTTGGAAAGGAATTAGCAAAGACCTAGACATGTTTAAAAGGTTGTTTCACTTCAAGGTTAATGATGGAGAAAGGGTGCTGTTCTGGAAGGATCCTTGGTGTTCGGACAAGCCTTATTTAAATTATTCCCGCTCATTTATAGTCTGGCTGAATGTGAATATAGGACTGTGAAAGACCATATGATTAGGACGTGCACATTCTACTCTTGGAATATTCAGCTTACGAGGAACCTTAATGATTGGAAAGTGGATGATATGGGAAGGTTTATGGAAACCTTGGAGGGTTATGACCTAGGGGATATTGATGGTGGATGAGAGACTGGATGTTGGATGGAGAAAAAGGCATTTCGATGAAGACTATGTCTAATGCTTTGGTCCCTAGTGACCCCTATCCCTTTTCGGCCGGGCTGGACTGGGCCGAGATCAGCCCAAACTTGGCCTAAGGTAGTCAACCCGTACTCGGCCCATTTTAAAATCATGGGCTTCATGCTGAGTTTGTGCCACCCAAACTTAAATCTCCTTTTTAAATTTGGGCTGATAAAGAGCCCAAATTACCCCTAAATACTTTGATAATATGCCTAATTAGTTGAATTTGAGCTAATAATGGGCCAAAAACTGCCCTATATTTTTTGGGCTAAGCTATACCAATGTCAAGCCGGGTTAGGCCAAACTATATTCTATACCTATTTCAGGCTAGGCTGAGCCGGGCAGGTTATATATGATTACTTCTTCGGGGTAGGCCGGGCTAAGTTCGGGCTAAAAAATTGAATTTTCCCGAACTCAGTCCAAATAAAACTTCGAGCCTGAAAGTTGAGCCCAAACTTAGCCCAGCCTAAAGTTAGCTTGGCCCAGCCCGACAATTTTTTTGTCCGGACATACCAAGCTTTAGGCCAGCCCAGCCTAATTGACACCCTTATTTCTAACCCACTTTATTTGGAACATCCAAATCCTATCCAAGATCCCGTTCTTTGTATGGGAGCTTCGGTGGGATCGTCCCCCTACCCTTGACAACCTTATTCGTTGAGGTTTCGTCTCTCCAAATAGTTATTGCATGTGTGGCTCAACAAGGGAATCTTTGGGTCATCTCATTATTCATTACTCAGTTGCGAGACTCCTCTAGTCCTATATGCTTGCAAGATTTGGTGTTGTGTGGGTTCATCCTGCTTTGTTGAAGAGTATATTCAACATCTGGTCTTCTCAAACTTTCATGGATCTAAATCAATTGGGTACAATGGTTTAGAGATTGATTCCCTTGGCTATCTATTGGACCATTTGGGAGGAGCGCAATTAACGAATCTTTGAAGGGTCATATAATCTGCCTCACAAGCTTGTGGATTCAGTCCTCTCCAAAAAAATTGTGAGGCTGCCTCCATCTTGGGCTGATCTTCATTCCTTCATAATGAGGATCTGACTGGAATTACTTTATTTTTTGTCATTAGTTTGCCGGTGTTTAGTTTCGTTGTTGTTGCCTTCCACTTTTTTCTCTTGCCTTTCATTTCTCATGTTGGTTGTGATGCAAACAAGAAAAGACTTATGTATATGTCGTTGCCGCCCTACAAAAGGGCTAGATTTAAGTGTACATATTATGTGGGGTTATTTAGGGTCTTGTAAGGGGGGTACAACATTTTATGTGTTCATGTAATAAGGTCAATACTACCAAGGTTTTGTTAGGCTTTTTTAAATAAAGTAATCACATCACTTACCTTTAAACCAAGTTTTCAAAGGTCAAAACTTGTCCTTTGGGCTTGATTTTAGTGTGATTAGATAGGTTATTCAGTTACCTTCCTAATGATACCAAGATTGAGCAAATCCGACGTGATTTGAAAAAGTTATAACCAAATTACTAAAGGGGTATCGATGAATGACGTGAATAGTGTTTTAGGTCACTAAGTTAAAGTGTGAAGCCCATTAATGTGCTTGTTGACAGCCCTTAGTTCCCACACCTTTTAATAGTTTTAATTTTTAGAAAAGTACGTTTTTAGAAAGTTTTATGTTTTAGAAAACTTGGCCAACAAGTTTTAGATTTTTAAGAAGTTTTTAATTTTAGCAAGTTTCTAATTGTTTAAGGTTGTAAACCTATTTAAAGGCACCCCCTCTCCATGAATTAAGACAGTGAAGAATTTTAAGAATTGTGTTGAATTATTGAGTGATCTCTCAAAGTGTGGTAGTGGCCATTTTCTCCTCTCCAAGGGTTGACACCATCTCCTAGGC
>JAOXJP010214459.1:0-11820 GCA_025762735.1 Platanus orientalis
CCAGGCTTTCCAAATCACACTCTAACTAGACTTGCTAAAAATAAACCTCAACAAATAGAGAATTACCATCACAAAGTGATACCCTACCTTCCCCAAATCTTATTGAATTATTAAGACCTTGAACTCATTGAAAAGGTGACTGAATCATGGTTTCAAGTTTCGGCCAATACGTATTGGTTTTGAATGTTTCCGAAACGAAACTGTATGGTACTTTTTGTATTGAAAACCTTTTTAAAGGTTTTGGTGGATATGTATTGGTTTCGAAGGACACGTATCGGTCTCGGTATCGACTAAAGCCTTATTCTCTCCCATTTTTTCTTCAATTTTGTATATATCTTGGCATCAAAAACAAAGATTTGGACTCGAATCTAAGGATCGAAAACTAAACCCCAATTTCGACAAAAAGTTTGGTAAGTCCTAAACTATCTCTTTTTACTATAGATATTTTATATATATAATGTCTATGCCTAATTTACACTTCCATAAAGTCAGAAATTTTTTCGATAAATGAATTTTTTATTTTTTTTATTTTGAAAAATTAGAAAATAATGTTAAAGAATCAAGAAATCAAACCAAATGAGCATGGATAAGAAACAAAACACTCCCCTACCCCAAGTAAGTTACAAATTCTCATACCATAAGGCATACTAATCTATCTCATCAAAAGAAACCCACACCGATGCCCTACTCAAATAGAGAATTATATATAAACAGTATCAGATCAGCATTACTACAAATCTTATCCTCCAAAATCCTGCTGTTTCTCTCCCTCCACAATCCCCAACAAATAGCCCCCGGTAAGGCACGCCAGATGTCATGGGAAAAGCTTCCAAGACCACTCATCCACTAACCCAAAATCAGATCATTAAAGAGCCTTGGAAAAACCCAAGGGATTTTTAGATGAGTAAGGAAAAAGTACCACACCTCTTTAGCCATAGGACAATGAATGAAAAAATGACTTACTGATTCCTCCTCTACCATACATAAGATACATCTGTAAACCGAGTTCCAACCCGAGAATTGGTTGTGTGAAATCTACACAAAGCCTTCAACAAGGCTATATGACTTTTTTTTCCTAGTTAATGCTTGAGAATTGTTTGTGTGAAATTCCGAAGGAAAAGAATCCAACTACCCAATTTTAATTGTAGGCTACTACCCAAAAAACATTGTATAAAAATTAAGAGTTTGCCAAGAGAATAAGAGCATCTCCTAGATATTACTCCCAAAAAAATCAGTTACCACTAAGAAGCACAAAGCAGTGAATTTACAAATAGATTGCAGATGCAATAAGTTTGCAAGAACCAAAATTGTTATGAGAGAAGATGCAAGAAACATGATGTAACAGAATACATAATACAGAACACATGAACATACATATTGTAATGTTGACAGCAGAGCACGCAAATTGCCTTCCTTCCCCGCAGACCAACGCTTTATCTCAAAGTCCAGTGTTTCAGCAAGCCTCTGAAATCAGTTCAGAGCAAGATTACAGAGATGACAATAATTCACGTAACCATAAGTAAATATTTCCATAGCCAGGAGAAATCCCTAACTCAACACCTAAATCAAATAGCTCAGATACTGGAGAGAAAAGAATCATTGCAAACTTTGAAGACCCAGTTCCTAACTAATGCTCATTAAGTGCATCATTCCAATGTAACAATGTTTTATCTCAGAGACTTACATGTCTCTCTGCTTGCTCTCTCTGAGTTTGAAGGTCACGCTGATTCTTCTCAGCCAGTGCTTTTGCCTAAACACAGAAACTCAATTAAAAACTTCAGAGGTAAATCTTGTAAAGCTAAAAACAAATTGAGAAAATCAGACATGAACAAGTTCACTGCATGTAAATAAGATATAACTAGTAACAAAAAGTAACTAAATAATACTAAAAAGGAAAAAATGCATACCGCACGCTCCTGAGTCCTCTGTTGGCGGTCCCATCTGGCTTTTCGTCTTTCCTCACTTTCCCCTTCAATTTCCTGAAATTCTCCAGATGATGGAGTGGCTGTTCCAAACAAAAATAGTTGACTAAATTAGCTTAAAAAGAGAGAACACATAGGCAGAATCTTGCAGTGTCACATGTGAAAGTTGCACTTCAACAACGAAATAACCTCCAAAAATCGAAGAAAGGTCATCAACAATATTTGCTGTGGAAGATGCCTTCTTCATGCTGGATGAGGTGCCAGCAGACGTCCGCCGTGCCCCTTCAGGCCCTCCCCTGTTCTGAAATTGGGTTTCAAAAGGGTCCTGCACATACTATCAAGCAAAGATATAAACTTTTAGATTTGCAATAAGTCAAAGAATTGTTGTGGTGACAGAGGCCTAGGTTCTCACCGAAGTGGTAGGCCTTGGCCTTGGTGCACTGTTTGGTCGAGCACCCATACTAAAGAAGGACTCAAGATCATTATCATTCTTTTGTTGATTCTCTCTTGCAGCAGCAGTGGCGGCCGCCCTTTCTCGAGCCCCTGCAGCAGCCCTTTCTCGAGCCTCTGCAGCTGCCCTTTCAACAGCTGCCCGTTCTGCTCTAAGCCGTACTTCTGCTTCAGCCCTTGCAACAGCAGCTCGCTCCCGTGCTTCCTTTTCCCTTGCTTCTGCAGCTGCCCTCTCCCTGGCTTCTGCAGCTACCCTTTCTGCTCTTTCCCTTGCCTCTGCTGCTGCCCTTTCACGAGCTTCGGCTTGTGCCCTCTGAACTGCAGCCCTCTCTGCACGTTCACGTGCTTCAGCATTTGCTTTCTCAACAGCAGCCCTTTCGGCTTTAAGGCGAGCTTCAGCAGCTGCTCTATCACGTGCTTCCTTTGTAGCTCCCTCCACAGCTTGTCTGGCCTTTTCCCTTTCCCTTTCAATCTCCCGTGCTCTCTCTCTCTCCTTCTCAACTCTCCTTTGTTCTCTCTCTTTCTCCTCTCTCTCCTCCTGTTCTCGTTCACGATCTAATCTCTCTTGTCTTTCTCTGAGTTCTTGTTCTTGAGCATCTTGCATGACTTTCTCATCTTTTTCCTGTTGGACAGCTTCTCTACTTCGTGCTACCTTTGCACCTTCTCTCTCCCTTACTTCCCTAGCATGCTTGAATTTTGCCTCAGCTCTATCCATAGCTTCCTTCATAGCAGCAGCAGATGCAGCAGCGGCAGCTGAATTTGTCTCTACCTCTCCTTCACTGGAAGAAACATCTGCACGTTCATCAGCATTACTTCGAGGCCTACCCATGGCAAAGTCTTCCAGTTCATCTATTGATGACACTCCTACACTCTTCACTGAATCAGGAACCATCTTAGGACTATAGAAGTTAGAATCTGGGAAACTGGAAAACTCGTTGACTTTCTTTTTTCTATTTGCAGAGGCAAAATAACTTTTATTTGCCTTCGAAACTTGTGCTGGTGTAAGAGGAGGGGGCCTTGAAGGTGGTGGAGCACTTGTTGGTTGTGTGAAAAGAGGAACTTCAGAGACAGTCAACCATAAATCATCAACTGCTTCAAAATTTTCTTCAGATCTCGGAGGCCTATCCACCTGAGTATTTGTCTCAGTAGAATTGTCATTTACAAATGTAGGGCGAGAACCAGTCTGACCAGCATTAAAATCTGATGAAACAGAAGGAATGTCAAACAGGGTTTGATGAGATTCCCAATCATTGTTAACAGGCACCTTCTTTTGTGAGGTGTTCCCAGAGATTTTTACTGAAGGTTTCTCAGTTGATTCTTTGCCAGCAGAAGTGTGTATAGCATTCATGCGTGCAGCTGTCCCTACAGGGCTTTCATCCCTCCCTTTGTTATTCATCCCAGATGAAAACATGGGCACAGATTTCCCCAGGCCATCAAGGGGATCCATATCATCGAATACTGCCCTGCTAACCGATGAACGATCAAATTTTGAGGTTTCAGAACGATTGGGCTTACTCATTTGTTCTAATGGGTCAGAAAACAACCCTGAGGATGAATAAGCCGGCACAGTAGTTGATTCCAAAACTACAAAGGGATCTTCCATCATGCTGGTGGTTGATTTAGTTGAAGGAACAGTATATTGCTGATGCTGACTGGTCTCTGATGATGCTCTGAGCAAAGAATAGAATGTTGTTGAGACTAATATCAGTCAATATCTGATATATAAGACTGACTATCAAATAACTGATTCATTCAGAAAATTAACCAAGACAAAGGAACAGGATCAAAGGTACTATATGCATTCATGCCAGATAAAACAACTTTGTCACTCTCTTGTAAAATAGACAGTGAAGTACATCATTGCTTTGATAACCAAACAAGAAAAAGATTAAGAATGATGGAGGAAAGATGCGAGAGGCACAACAGGGGATAAAAATTCATTAAAACAACAAAATCAAACATGCTTCTCTAAGAGGGTTTTGTCCTAACCTTTTCTTTCCACAAGTGCTATTTACTCAATGTATGCAATGCAAATGGATTTAATAAGCCATTTACAACCACATATATATTCCATTTTCAATGTATATTTTCCTTCTATTTACTCATTTTAGACTTGATTAAATAAAAGCACTATCTTTAGACCTGCAGGTATTTTAAGTTGAGCATGCATC
Source organism: Platanus orientalis (assembly GCA_025762735.1). Lineage (NCBI taxonomy): Eukaryota > Viridiplantae > Streptophyta > Magnoliopsida > Proteales > Platanaceae > Platanus > Platanus orientalis. Next base: position 4,544 of record JAOXJP010214459.1, read on the forward strand.
CTTTAAGTGTCCATATATACTTTATTGGATGATTTGCGCATGTCAAGCACAACAAAATCTGATATCTATATGATAAAAAGTTCGTGTTGAGCCTCAAACAGAAGGAATACCCTTCCAATTGGTTAGCAGTTTGAAATTTTGACTATGGAATTTTAAAACTGAAGCTACCTTTACATGATGAAAAGTTAGACTTCTGGAATTTTTATCTTTACCATGAAAAGGCATTATCTTAGAACTGACAACTCAATTTTGATTTCTAAATGTGTAAATATACCATGAGATATGTTTTTATAATTTATCTTTACCTAGGTTTCATGACCCAATCTGAATTGAATCAGTGAGTGATGTGGACCATGGTTAGCAATTCAATGTATGAGCTAAGATATACAACAGATTAATTCAAATGTAGTTGAATTTTTAAAATTAAAGACTATCAGGGTTCTGAAAGGGAAACACTAATGCTTAATATGATTTTGCATGAAAAATTCTAGAGCAGAAATTCAGTAATTTTATATTTTTTTATGTACAATATATAATTTTATATTGCACATATAGAACATACATAATATATGTACCAACGATATATAGATAGATATTTTTAAGGTGAATAGTATACTACATATTTCACCAAGCATTTCTAAAAGAAAAAGTGTATTATAGCATATCATTCGCATATTAATATTGTCCAAAATTTGTGTACCATTACTCAATTTTTCAATTGTTCAGCATAAAATACATTTTTATATAAATGCATATATATATAAACTTGCTAACTGGGGTTTGGACATCATCATTGGCAAAAAGCTTTTCCGCAGGAAATCATGGCTTTTATTTGGTGTTGGTATCCTGCTCCCGTTAGTGAGAGAGGTAAGTTCCTGTGAAGATATGTGCTTACTGCCTTTTTGGACCATATGGAAAGACCAAAACTGCAGAATTTTCGTGACAAGAGACAGGACGTTAGGCAAACGCTTGATATGATATCCATGAGAGTAGCATATGGACGTCCTTGATTAATATCTTCCATGGAAGATCTTTTGATTTGCTTATCAGGGACCTTCCTGTAGTTGCAAGATCCGCCGCCCTTGTTCCAGAAGTCAGAATATCTTAGAACCCCTCCCCCGGTCTGATGCCTCAAACTGAATTTTGATAGTTGTTCTTTGGAGAATCTGAATCCCTCTAGAGTAGGAGGACTCCTTAGAGACAGCTCAGGTGTTTGTGTGCAGGCCTTCCCAGGCCCTATTGGGGTGGATGACGCCATCTCTGCAGAAATCCAGGGTCTTGTGATTGGCTTGAAGATGGCTTGCTCTTTTGGTTCTCATCACCTAATTGTGGAGGGAGACTCGGCCACAGTTATTGGTTGGATGAAGTCGGTGGGGGGAAAGGCATTTGGAGGCTGGCTCATCTTGTGAATGATTGGGAGATGGATCATATGGCCAGACTTATTGGTGCTGTTGAGACCTTTAATCTAAGTAGGAAAAAGGAGGATGCTTGGCTCTAGACTCCTTGTAAAAATGGAGTGTTTTCGGTGAAGTCATGTGTGAAGCTTTTTGGGGATGTGAGAGTGTATGACGACCTTTGTGGGAGTGAACATGATGTAAGTGATGGATAAATTCAATCATAGAGCTACTCTTTGTCAAAGCTTAAACTCCACCTTTCTAGCTTTAATCCCTAAGAAAAAAGGAGCTGATGAGTTGAAGGACTTCATGCCCATAGGTCTCTTACATAGCTTCTACAAGATCCTCGCGAAACCTTTGCCCAGGCATTTAGATGATGTGATGGGTTGCATCATTTCCCTCAATTAAAGTGCTTTTATCAAATGTAGAAAAATTCTGAATTGTTGTCTCATTGCTAATGTGTGTTAATGTTTGGTTACTATTGAAGTATATTAATTGGTGTCCCTCCTAACACCTTAAGGTTTTGGGAGAGTTGGTTAATTCACTATTACGATGGTATCAAAGCCAAACCAGGTCGCGAGTTCGAATCCTAGTGGAAGTATTTTTCCCAGGATGTAGTGGTGTGCGCTTGCATACATGTTGTGTGGACTAGCACCTAGCTCCCTAGTGTGCTCCCAAGAGAGAACAATGTTCCTCCTGAAGGGGTATTGAAGTATATTAATTTATGTCTCTACTAACACCTTAAGGATTTGGAGAAGTTGGTTAATTCACTATTAAGAGTTACGATCCAAGCACCTCGATGTGGTTTGCAAGATTGACATGGAAGCCTTATAATCACGTAAATTGGGAGTTCTCGATTCTGGTTTGTCTTAAATGGGGCTTAGAGACAAGTGGTGTAAATGGATTAGAACACGCATCTCTTCAGTCTCGTTTTCTATCTTGGTGAATGGGTTCCTCAAAGGGCTTTTTTGTAGTAAAAGGGGGTTTTGTTAGGGAGATCAGTTGTCATTCTAAGTCATGGAGGTTTTGGGGAGAATCATTGCAAAAGCAGTGAGTATGGAGCTGATTTAAGAATGTAGGGTGGGACCTGCTGCTCCCACTATTTCGCTTAACCAGTTCACTGATGAGTCACTCTTCTTCCTTCAGTTTTCTTCTTGTCAAGTAAAGAATTTGAGGTACATGCTTTTTCTGTTTAAAGCCTTCTCAGGCCCAAAATTAATCTCCATACAAGAAAAACAATTGAGGTTGGTTTTCCCAAAAAAAAAATGCTTGGGCTTAGTGCTATCCAGCAATTGGACCAATTGGCTCACATCCTTGGATCTCAGATTGCTTCAGTGCAATTTCATATTTGGGTTTGTCGTTGAGCCTGAAGTACAAATCCAAGGCCATTTGGGACCCAGTGCTTGAACGGGTAGAGAAACGCTTTGCCTCTTGGAAGGGGAGATACTTCTCGATAGGGGGTAAGATTACCTTGATTAAGAATATGCTGTCCAACCTTCCTGTTTCCTTCATATCGCTTTTTTCGACTCCCAACTCAGTGGTGCAGAAACTAGAAAGGGTCTGTAGAGATTTTCTTTGGAATTTGGTGGATTGTGAGGATAAATTTCATCTTGTGGGTTGGAATGTTATTTGTAAGCCTATCTTTGAAGGGGGGTATTGGTATTCGGCCGTTGAAGATAATGAACAAAGCACTCTTGAGTAAATGGCTTTGGAGAAGAGCAAAATCACCTTTGGAGGAGTGAGTACAAAGGGGAAGATACCAAAATTTTGATGTAGGCTAACTCCAAAACCCTCAAACAATGGTTAGATTTAAAGTGCAAAAGCAAAAGTTCAAGAATTGAATCTTAAAGCAATCAAGTAACCACAAAATAGGGGAAATCAATAAACAGAATAATAAAATAGAGGTTAGAATGAAATATAACAGAAAATACAAAGAAAAGAGATAGAGAGAAAGAAACCCAATGGGAAATTCTGGAATTTCTGGACAGAACCCACGAAATTTCCAAAATACCCTTAGTCGTGCATCAGAAAATTACAAAACTTTCTAGATATTTTTTGACATGCACAAGGATTCAAACGGACAAGATTTGGTTAGTGAAAATATACAAACATCAGTCCCACTTGAAACTTGAACAAGAACACACAAAAACCTGTAAATATAGTTGAAATTAAAGAGAAAAAGAAAGAGGATTAAGATGGGAAAGAGAGAGTGAGAAGATAGAGAAGATGATAGAAGAAAGGGAGAGGGTGAGGTGTATACTCACAAGTGCACTAGGGTGCTACAACCCACGATGGAGAGAGGATGGGAGCCTTAGAGGAGGCGTCACCTTATGGAAAAGGAGATACCAGGACCACGGACTATCTTGGGAACACCCAAATCTTTTATTAAAAAAAAAAAAACTTGTTTATTCTTCACTAAATTTATTAAATTACTTTGATGTCTTTAAATAGCCTTAAAAGATTTGAAAAATAGAAAGCATAAAATTAGAAACTTGATAACACCTAAACTTGCAAACTAAGACCTACTAAAACCCCACTTTCTAAATCCTATACTTACTAAAAGACAGAAAACTGCAACAAGTTTTCCTAAATCCAATAGTTGTTAAAATCCCAAAATTTTCTAATCTTAAAGTTGCCAAAACATAGAGATACCTAAGCTATTAAACATCCACATTGTGGGGCCCATTGTGTTGACTCAAAGTCAATTTTCGTCACTTACTAATACCCCTCTAGTAATTTGGTCATAACTTTTCCAAATCACCTTGGATTTGTGCAATCTTGGTCTTGTTAGATAGGTAACTAAATAAACCCTCTAATGACAAGAAAATCAAGCCACAAGGGAAAGTTTTGACCTTTGAAAAAGTGGGCTAAACTTCAAAAACGGGATTAGCCTAAAATCCTGAACTAACCTTAAAAAAAATCTTAATCTACTCTTAGCACTATTAGCCTTATTACAAAACTAACCCACCATTTTTACAATTAAAATAACTCATACATGACACAAAACTTAAACCTTGTTCTCTTGGGTGGTGGCACATACAAAAGTCTCTTCTTGTTGTCCGCATCAAGGAGTCATTGTTGCTAAATATGGTGCTCCCCGCTTGAATTGGGTTAGTTTCATCCTAACTAGGCCTTCCAGTGTAGGGATTTGAAAGGGCAAGTCTCTGTCCACCCTTCGGTCTCTTTTAGGGTGAAGAATGGTGAAAAGGTTCAGTTCTGGAAGGATGTGTGGTGTGGGTCTATGACCCTATCCAAGGCCTTCTCGAAGATCTTCAATCTAGCGTTGCTGAAAGAAGGAACGATCAATGTGCATATCTCTTGTAATCAAGAGCCCCGAGCTTGGAATCTCCACGTGCGATGTCATCTAAATGATTGGGAGTTGGAAGCGGGTTGGGGTTTGTTACATATCTTGGAAGGAGCCACGGTGGGTACTCAAGAAAAGGGCGATGTGAGGCTATGGTCTAGAGAGTAGGATTGTCAATTCTCAGTCAAGTCTATGTGCAGGGTGCTGATTCCTAGGGGAGCTCCTCTTTACGAGCCGGGATGATTTGGTCCTCCATCTAGTCATCAAAAGCATCCTTCCTTCTGGCCTGTGTAAAGGGGGAAATTCTTACCATGGGCAATCTCATAGAAAGGGAAATGCAGATTCCTAACAGGTGTTGCATGTGTTGCTCTAACGGTGAATCGGTGAGTCACTTGTTCCTTCACTGCCCTCTCTCCTCAGCTATGTGCAACTTCTTCTTTGTCAGAATCCATGCATTGGGTGATGCCTCTTTCAATGCCCGTCTTGCTTAGATGTGGAGGCAGTCACCTATAGGCTGGTTGTCTAGGAGAAATAAATTGATGTGGCAGTGCATCCCTATCATTGTGTGCAGGTCGATTTGAATGGAGAGATATTCCCACATTATGTAGGGTTGCACTGTTGATGCCTCAAAACTGCTGACTAAAGCCCTCTCATAGCTTCATCAAATGATATCTCACTTCACCAAACAGTATACCACTCCATCTCATTAATTTCCTTGAAAATTTTCACTGTAATTAACAACAAAATTTACATTATTTTGAAACATTCCAACAAAATTTCCATAACTCCTTAGGGAGAAATATCCATCAAAATCGAGCATTTCTTCCTTGATTTATACCACCTATTTGATAGGCCCAGCTTATGAGATCTACCAGCTCACAAGCAATTTTATTATTGAATGACCCCAATTAACTGATGGATAGTATTCTTTTGGACTGCCTCAAGCGTCAGTATTTGAAAGCTTTATATTTTTTGCTCTGCCAGTCCCAAGCCCAGGTAAAGAAGGAAGGTTACATCAGGTTGAAGTCCGGTACAAAACCCCACTTAACCCACAATTAAACCTTAATCAAACATGGTATTATTTTGGACAGAAGAAAGGTTCATATGTCCAAGGCACAAATTTAACAGATGGCAACATCAGATTAACTGCAGGTGCAGAGGACCTCCATGTCTGCGCCATTAATGGAATGGCACGCACCTCATTCACCAAAGAATCAAGTCACCAGTATCATAAACAAAGAAAGAAAGAGGTGACTCAGCATCCCCAACTACTGATAATAGAGAAGATCCATGTCGAAGTTCCCCAATTCCATATACACAGAAAGATTTTTAAAGAAAATAAAATGGCATGCATTAGAAACTAAAGCAGTGTCAGCTCTTGGTTAATTATTTGTATCAAATACACAAGTAGGGAAAAAGCTGATACTAAAGACACCCAGTGAAAAATAAATGGGATGAAAATCAAAATCTTATTCACCCAAACACAGTCAAAATGTGGCTACATAACTAAGAGATTCAGAAGTAGAAGAGATTGAAAAAAGAATATAATAAGTAAGTGACATGAACTTTGGGAAAAGAACCAACAAAAAACTCACCAACCCAAGCTTAGTTTAGAACAAACAAATTTGCCGTTTGCAAGTAGTAAGTTCAAAACTAATAAAGGAAGTCTAAGTATCCAAATTAGCACGTTTCCTATGCAGAATTATGCTTATGATACAATGCAAATTGAGCATTCACCCAAAATAGCAAGTGTTTTTATCTGCCACATTGGAATTCACAACCAAATGTATCTCTATTCCAACCACCGCTTAAGCCCCATACAGAGGATAGGTTGGTTCGCTTGAGGAGAATCTTTACAATGATCAGACCTGAACAGGCTCCGTAAATCCAGTATAATTAGTGATGTGGCATAATCCAAATTATGTTCTATCTATTCCACTTACTTAATAGTATATCTAACTAAATGGCAATCTAATCATGTGAGCTATGGATCAGCACTAAAATGGTGCAAAATTTTGAGATTCACTCGGGCAAAGTTTTAAAATTTAGAGCACAAAAGCTAAATTGGATCATTAATATGTGCAATTGAGAGTTGCCTAAAACATACATATTCTTCGGAGGACTGCTCCCACCAAAACCAGGTATCAAATCATCAAAGCCCGGAACATCCTTCCGCACTTCTCCCGACCTCTTCCGGCTGGAACTCTTGGATTCCGGCTGCTTCACATTCAAATTCCCTAACAGGTCATCGAATGGTGCACTACGTTTGGGAGGCGAAGAGATAGACGAGAACACATCATCATATTTGACAGAAGACGAACTCTTCACCCCCGGCAACCCATCAAATATATCGTCATCATATACAGGCTTGTCAAAAACAGGCAAAGACGAAGACTTTGCACCCAAATCCTTGGAACCCTGAAATATAGAATCATAATCGAACGAAGAAGCTGAAGAGGCTCCACCGCGATTCTCTGTCCGATTGGTGTACTTTGGGGGACCACCGAATACATCCCCCAAACCTCCATAATCATGGTTTTTCTGATTCCTGGAGGAACCAAATCATGACTTCATCATCC
>JAOXJP010214470.1:0-11819 GCA_025762735.1 Platanus orientalis
AGAGGGGGGTGTGGGAGAGGGAGGGAGGAAGAGAACGAGAGGAAGGGGGTGGGTTGCTGCCAGAGGGGCCGCCGCCATCGGAGAGGAAGAAGGGGTGGGGGTTTGACAAAGAGGGAGGGGAGGGGAGGCGTATTTTAAGTAAAAGAGGGGGTATAAAAGGAAAAAAAATGGGTGAGGGGACATAGAAATTTGATCGGTGTCAATAACTATTCCCTACTAAAATACGATTAAAACATAACCTGTTAATTGACATGAACAGTACAAGTGCATTTTTTCATAAGCCTAACTCCGAGATAACGCTTGGATACAAGGGTTCTTCTAAAACTAAATCCCAACTGCATCTGCATGGCAAAGATGGCAGTGATATATGTTAGCAAAATGAGGGACTGAGCAAACCAAGAGGAACCCATCTCCTTTCCGGGGCACTTCCTTCTTCTTTCAATCTCCAGCTTTCTTGCCACTCACCTTCATTTAAATAATTCGATAAAAAATTGAAGACGACCTTATTTTTGGCTCAACTTTCCACTCCATTTTATGATTTACCAATGTGTGGTGTACATAAGTCTTTACCTAATTTATTGATAGCATCACAACTGTTTGGTGCTTATCGTGCATTTGCTTCAGAAAGCAATAACAATAGGAACACTTTGCTCCACACTTGTTATTCAGTAGAGTCACTCGAGTCCAAAGAAAGCCTCTTCATAGAATAAGGCCACACAACTGGTGGGACAGGCAGCGAGTATAACGATAGGATGCTGTCAGGGGGATTTAACCCATGCGCTCTCTCCCTCTGGATAGGGCTATTCTGCAGCCACCAATGTTGAGGGTGTAATGTGTGAAGTCTGATTTGGGTTAGCATCAGATTTTGTCAACCTGAATCTGACCCGGATATAACCCGAAAAAACCTGAATATGGTTTTTATCATATTTTGACCTGGATATAATCATATTTGACCCGTTTTTATGGTTTTTTTATGTATCAGACCGGATCCGAACTGTATCCATTATGTATTAGGGTTTTTGGGGGTATTTATATGTTTTGTTCTAGGGTTGCATATGAGGAGGGAGAGATTCCGAAATTGTAATCGTCTTTGATGAAGTTTTCAAGATAGTGAGTTTTCTCTGCGGCTCTGTGGTTTTTTCCCAAACTGGTGTTTTCCACGTAAATCTTGTGTTGTGTGTGATTTCTACTTTCATTTTGCTTGTTGATTTATTGCATCTCATTTTCTTTTAAGACGAAGAAGGTAAAACGATCCTAACAGAGGGGCATTGGCTTCTTTTATTCCACAGTAGATATATTTCTTCTAATTAATAAAAAAAAACAAACAGAGGTAAACATCTCTAAACATATGCATTCCAATCTCTGACCAAGCACTCGAATTCTTTGCATTTGGAAATTCATTGCTACGTTTTGGATGCATTGGCCTTCAAATTCCAACCGAGACAAGTCCAGCTTTTAAATCAAGCTCCTTCTTAGCTTTTTCTGTCATTAATGAGAAAATCACTTCACAATAGATAGATGTGTCTACTAGTATAGGGAAAAAGGTAAAGAGAAGCCATAAGTCAAAGGGGGCTCCCTCCTTTTGTTTCCACCTCAAGCTTTTGTTTGGTTTCCATAGAAATAGTCATATTTACACACTTGTCCTTGTTGGAGACATTTCATTTTTTTTTTAAATATGGAAAGAGAAGAAGAATTATCTATGCAAATACTTTTTGAAGCATGGAGACTTATTTGACCAAAGAATCCGTACAAATACTTTGGACAAAGCATTCGTGTGGATACTTTAGTAGTATTCATGTGGATGGTCTTATATGGATTTTTTGAAGATTTAAGTAGAGTTAAATAGAATAAACCATTCACTTAATTACAAGTGCAAAAGAGTTTTGTTATTTAATAGGATTTAATGAATCTTGACAAATGATCATTGAAATTCTTCAACAGTTTTTTTGTGCATTGTATATGATGATTTTACCTTTGATTCTTAGATCTACTTTGAATTAATTTGAATATATATGATCTATTTATGTTTCTCCTTATCGATTGTTAAGATCTATGTGATTTTATGCTAATTCTCCAATGATATCTTGTGATTTTATGTGATTTGCTTCCAATTTCTTGGAATGTTTAAGATTCAATTAAATTATTCAGAGTGAATTGATATGACTTTCATTGAATTTCTTCAATATGATCATTGAATCTACTCCTATTTCATGCAAAATTATGAAAAGTGCTATGCAGTATATGAAATTTATTATGATTTAATTGAATGTTAAAGATCTAATTGACTTAGTCATAAATTCTAATTATCCTCTAAAATTTATGCTATGGAATTGATAGAATTGATTTATTCTTTGATGTTTATGGATATATCTTATCGTTTTGAACTTTAAGTCATTTTATTGATATCATATTATGAAGATTGATAGTTTCCTTGCATTCTAAATGTTCCAATTATTGGATTTGGCCTCCAAATCATTTTTGAATGTTATGAATCATCAAAGTAAATGATTATTTTTGGTAAGTGATTTATTCTTAAATGTGTACTTTAGATGGGTCAAGCAAATCAGTGAATTATAAATCATTTGACTTTGTTTTCAATCCGAAATATTTGAATGTATCTCTATCATGATATGTTTAATGTCTCATAGATTGATTTCATTTTGAAAAATATCGAAAAGAGTGTTTTAATAGTCTCAATCAATTTTTCATATTGAGAGATGTTTAGTTTTAAAAAGATAATATCGAATTGCACATGTTTTGAATCTTCCGAATCAATATTTTATCAAATAGTGTTCAATTTTGAAAGTTTTGAAAAATAGTATATGAAATGATTTTTTCAAATTTCATCTATTTGAAAATCTAAACCATTTTGATTTCAAAACGTAAATAGTAAACCCCCCCTCATAGGATAGATTATGAGAACAATGGACCCCCTTATAGGTTAGATTGTGAGAACAATGGACTCTCTTACAGGGTATATTGTGAGAATCAGTAGACTGCTCATAAGATATATTGTGAGAATAGTGGGCCCCTCTATTAGGGCGAAATGATAGAACCTTTTATAAAAAAAATTGTGAATAGTGGACCCCTCTATTAGGGAAAAATGATGAAGCATCTCATAGGACATATTGTGAATAATGAGCCCCTCTATTAAGACGAAATGATGGAGCCCATCACAGGACAATATGTGAAAGTGTTTTGGAAAAAGTGCTTTGAAATTGAATGAACTTCCATGTGTGTTTTGAAAAGTAAATGAAATTTTGTTTATGTTCAAAAAAAGTGTTTTGAAAAGTACGTAAATCTCCGTATGTATTTCGAATGAGTGTTTCCAAAAGTAGATCTAGCGAACCGTTTTATCTGCCTTTCAAATCATTATTTGATAAATGACATTATTTAGAAAATGCATGTTTCAAAGGATTTATGCATAAGTGTTATATTATTTCAAATTATACGTATTAAAAATATTCATTTTTATGCTCATGCTTAACCCTCCACAACTTTTTTCATATGTAGAATGAACATCGGTGTGGAGGAAGATGCATGTGATACAATATGGCATCATGCGGAATGTTGATTCATAGTTTTGTTTTGAAAGTACTTCTATAGAGAATTACATTGTGTTGTTTAGACCACTTTATGAGTGATGTTTTTATTGATGTGACATCGGTAAAATGACACCCAACATATGACTATAATTGTGGACTTATTATTAGTGATAATATTCTCTGTTAGAATGCGATGCATTCTTATAATGATTTTAATTCCGATGCGTTAGTATTATAGATATGTGAACGATTGTTTAGCAAATTCGCTACATAGTGTTTACAAATATAAATGAATATTAAGTGATTCTGTTGCATTAGTAATGAGTATGTGCATGAATGCATATTGTATTCCGCTGCGAATGAATGTGTTAAGAATATGGAAAAGAAAAAAGATAATGTGACATCGAAATGAAAAGAAAGAAAAATAAATATGACTGAAGTGCATTCATAAAAATAAGAAAGAAGTGAAGGAGAATGAAGTGTGTATGTGTCACACTCCGGATCTGGTTCAATACCAAACCAAACGCAAGCACTTGGGCCAAATTTAGGGCATGACATTGCACTCCGCATAGATTGATGGATTCAATCTGTTGTGGATAAAATCTTCTTATGGATGGAGTCCATAACGGATAAAACAAAGAATATGGACAGACTCATGACTGAAAGCCCATGGATCTACACGGATTCAAGATAAAGGTTTGTGCAAAATATCCACGGATTCATGAGAGAAGTCCCATGGATTTGTGATTAGGGTCTACAAATTAAGTCTGTGGATTCTCATAGATAACTAGATGAAGCTTGCAGATTTGTGACTCCAAGTGGCTCCCAGATGGGTTAAGTGGTGGATGAACCAGATGGATTGGGCTAAGACTTGGTTAGATCAAAACAACATATACCATAAAACTTGCAAAGCAAGTTAGTCTGTACAAGGCCCGTCAAGTCATCTATATTGGGCCTGATTGATGTTGACCAAAAAGTTGACACATATGGCTGATTGGTGAGATGGGATTGGAGCTTATCATCAGTATAATAAGATAAAAATGGATTAAAAACCCACTTTTGGCTAAGGGAATGAATTGAGCTGAAGTCATGGAAGAAAATTGAGAACAAAGAGAAGAAAAAAAAAAAGGAGAAAAAGAAAGGCAGCCATTAGAATGCCTCTTCTTCCTCTATTTTTCTTTCTTTTGGGTGTGTTGAAAAACACTTAACCCATTTTAGCACCTGGATCAGCAACTCTCTCTTTAAGAGAGTTCTTGCCTGGCATCCTTGGGTTCAAAGACACCTCAATTCAAGTGTATTTATGTAGAAGAACCTTCACTTAGTGGAAGGAGCTGTTGTTACCTTTTTGACTCGGTTTTCATATATAATTAACAACTTGATAAAGGGAGAATTTGTCAAAATTTTCATACAATTTTTTAATACTTGACTGCAAGGGTAATAAGTTTCTAAGGGAGGTATCATACGCCTCTACAAGGTAGTGCAAGCCCTTTGAGAGACAAGAAATTGATTCCGAACTTGATTGTATCTTGGAGGTAATTAACTTGGCAAACTTTCTTGCACAATCTTGTGGGAGGCCTTAACTATCTTCAAGAAACACAAAAACAACACTTCCACTTCTCAAATCACTCGGTTTTTTTTTATTTTATTAAGGTCAAATACTGATTTTAAGATTGTGGAATTAAGGGATTTCTTGAAATTATTAGATTCACATATCCAACAATTTGGCTCATGAAGAGGTACACATATTGGATTAGTAGGGACCCTTTATATTAAAAATAATAAAATCAGCTGATAATAAAAGTCTTTGTTGCCTTCCATCCACACCTTTGAACCATCCATATATTCCTTCCAACAACATCAATCAGCAAGCGGATCTCTTGCAATCATTAATCAGTTTTAATTAAGATTAGTATTAGTCTTAGATTAGTTTATGATTATATTAGCTTATTTTGTTTTCATCTTCCTCTCTCTTGCTATTTTCTTTTTAAATATTTGTTTTCAATCATTTAGGCCGTGTTTGGCAGACACCTGTAATGTAGTTATTTTATTTCAAATTTCCAAGGCATTTGTAGGCATAAGGTGTTGGCTTAAAATGAACTCATTCAGACTTATACTTGATAACATATATCATTTCATTTCATAAAAAGCCTAGGATGACTTCATTTCTAATTTTAGTTAACCAACCGGTATAAATCGGAATGAGTTCATTTTGAACCATCACTTTATGGCTACAAATTACGTTAGAAATTTGAAATGAAATTATTACATTACAGGTGACTGCCAAACAGGTTCTTAATAACGAAAATTAATCAATAAACTGTGATATCCTTCGCAATGCAAAAACAAATTATATAATATTGTTAAAATAAGATTAACATGACCCATTAAATAGTGTATCTGTCATAAGCCTACTATGTGATAACGGGTTGTTCTAAAAATTAAACCATGGCCAAAAGAAGCAATTGGAACAGATGTAAATTTAATCACTTGTATTCTTTTTTACAATCATAAAGCAACACTAGAATTGTGAAGGCGTTGTTGTTGGTGGGGTTATTTGGCATTGGAGAAGGAGGAAGGTTAGGGTCCCTTCTTCCTCGCAATTTCCATGTTTCTGGAGCTGCAACACCAATAGTCAGCCAAACAATAAAGCTTGCTAAAATCCCTAATCCAAAAAAATATGTTATACTACATTTCTCAAGAACAAGTGATAAGACATATTATGCCTTTCACAAGAACAAGTGATTTTCATACAATTCGTGATTAAAATGTGTGCACTGCACTACTTCATAGATGAAATCCTAAACTAAAACTAAAAAATCTGTACCTCCGTAAACCAAGCCTAGCTGCATCTGCATGGCGACGATGGAAGCGATAAATATAAAACCATAACAAGGGAACGAACAAATGAAGAGAGCCCCATCTCCTTCTCCTGTAGTCCTGTTATCTTTCCTCACATCATTTATATGAGTCTGTAACAAGTTGAAGAATGGTCTTCTACTTAATTCATTAACTTTACCCCACCAATTATCAATTATTTTATTTTATTTTCTTCTATTTTTTGTTTTGAAGATTTATACTTAGTTGACGGATACTGGTTCCGGGTGGTCACTATTAACTATTCAATCAGGACAATCAGTAAGTAGGTCCGTCCCCATATACGACTGTTGATAGGAAATGACTAGTATCATTTTGATGATCATAACCGTTGAATGAGTACCTGATTCGTTTTATAACTGAACTAATTTGAACCACAAAAAGTTCCTTTGTCAGTTCGATGTCTGGTCCGGTTTAATCCATAGATGGGACTGGAAGTGTCACAAATCCAACCCTTAGCCAATTTGTTTCCTGTGTCACTATTCAATCACCATGAGATGAGCCAGTCGTATTAAGGACATAAGAAAAATAAACTCAATCCCATATTCTTTCTAACATATTAAAGATTGCTTACCGAAGCGACGACCATATCAACTTCACGTACAGTTTATTATGAAGCCGTTTCTCCAACTTTTTTTAGTATCTACTTGACCTTTGACTCCTTGATATAGATTAGAGTCTCAGCATGAGAGTCATTTCACCCTATGTGATACAATATAACAATATAATCAATAGGTAGATTAGGTTAGCCAGCTCTCGGCCGGCCACAAATAATAAGGTCAGACTCTTAAGATGATTAAATAATCAAATGTGTGGAATTTGGCCCAACAGGAACAGATATTCAAGCTCTGTTGCTACAGGATTTTTCGAGTTCATCGAACTAGTGACCACCTGTTATCATATAAATTATATCTATCTGACTCGGTGTTGGGGTACTATAAGAAGAGCGTTTGGAGATTGTGCCACATGGCATTGGCACGCTCAGTACAATCAATTTCCAACCAACACTATGAAATTGATGGTTTAAATTAATGAGTTGACAAGTCAAATTGTTGTTTCTGATGTGATATATGATCCCATTTTCATATTGGTATCTCAAGTGGCTGTAGTGGTTCAGTGGGATTCTTATGTTCTCCATTGATCTGCTAATAAGTCAAACATTGAGCCACAAATTCAATAAAATCCTTTTTCATGTTGCACCATCAGTAAGTCTCCTTGAGGTTTTTGTACATCTTGGTGCTGCCATGATGAACTATGTATGTAGTTCCATATGCCTCAGTCAAAATCTCTCTTTTTAGCCCCTCGTTGTTGGAAACACATAAATAGTTTCCAAAACGAATAACATCATCTTCTCCCATGTTGTAGTCGACATGATCCCCATTCTTAACATCTTCCGAGATTTTAACAAGTTGTAGATTAATAAATTGGCTCTCTTTGATTTGGTCTATCAGTGTGGGTTTCACATTGATTTGTGTAAGAACACAAGTCTCATGTACCATGAGTTCAATATTCAGCTTCTTCAACTTATTTAGCAGTGGTTTCCTCTCAAGAATTAAACAAGTCAGACTAATTGAAGATTTTATGTTCAATGCATCTGCTACTATGTTTGTCTTGCCTAGATGATAGTGAATGGTGCAATCATAGTCTTTAATCAATTCTATTCACCTTTGTTGTCTTAGGTTCAACTCCTTCTGCGAGAAGATATATTTCAGACTTTTATGGTCAATGTAAATCTCGCAAGTCTCACCATAAAGGTAGTGTCTCCAATCTTCAATGCAAAACTACCGCTGCCAACTCGAGATCATGGGTAAGGTAGTTCTGCTCATACGGTTTAAGTTATCGAGATGCATACATGATGACCTTTTCATGTTGAATTAGTACTCACCCAAAACCTTATTGCGAAACATCACTATAAACCACAAATCCTCCCGAATCTGACGACAATGTGAGAACTGGAGCTCACACTAATCTGTTCTTCAATTCTTGGAAGCTGCTTTCACACTCGTCGCTCTATTGAAACTTAGCATACTTTTAGGTCAATTTGGTAAGTGGTTTAGCTATACGGGAAAACCTATCCGACACAGGCCTATGGGACAATACCTCTCAAGAAATGAATGCAATGTGTGTGGGATAATCCCTCCCATAATAAGTAAATGTAAATAAGTTCATGGGACAACTCCTCCCGATGGTTCCTTCATGGAACTCCTCTTTTCATCATCTACTAGTACTCTACCCAAATTGGGTAGAAATTATATGCTATCATTGCACATTACCACTCCTAAAGCGAAGTGACAATCCAACCAACATACAAAATATGTCATGTTCCTATCCTCAATTAAGTCATATTCACATATACAATGTCAACATATAACATGCAATAACCATAACAGGACAATATACTCATGTCAAAACTAGAATGCGAAATTACATTTCTCCACTCTAGATGGTTCCACATTAGCAACTTGGGATCCATATGCCTTGGCATCCTGTTCAATCACAGTAGACACATATCAATCCTTGTTCCTCCTCTATAGGCTTTGGAGACAACTCATACTCCCGTATTGGGTAGTCCCTAACTAAGTGGCCCTTCTTCCCACATCTAAAGCATACGCACAGTAACAGACATGCCCATGCATTTTACTACAAATCCTACATTTCTTCACTTCACTGGGAGTAGCCTTTTTGAAATTCTTACAAATTTTCTCTTTCTTTTTGCTAAGGCCCTTCGGGGCAAGTCATTACATACTGGACTCCCCTCCAACACTAATTTGTTTCTCCATTACTTCCACCAAACTCTTGATTGCTCCCAACATACTAGTAAGGTACTTAGTTTTCGGTTGAAAAGTGGAATAAGTAGATCTATGATGCGACATCTTCTCTTAAAATCAAAGAAATAATGAACTTAGAACCTTGTATACCTCAATATTCATATCATATCTAAGATACTTGACTTTCTCAATCATATAGACACCATGTATAGATCATTGATCAATCAATCAATCAATCCTCAAAAGTTTTCGATGACTTAACATAATCCTAATAATCTCCCAAGAACAACTCATCTCCAAACATATAGTCTACATAATCCAAACTTGGATGCTCTGACACCAACTACATCACGCCCCAAAACCTACATGCAAAAATTGGGGTATTATATGCAGAAGCACATGTGCACAGCATCACAGATCTCAAAGTGTGACATTACCCTTTCTTTGGGAAGGGGTTTCTTACCTACCTATCTTACTTATTTGTAATGTATATATATATATATATATATATATATATATATATATATATATATTTAATTATTTTTATTTTTTAATTGACCCAGCGGTTAACCACTGACCCAGTGACACATGCTCTTAGTCAGGTCAATGTCCAGTCCGGGTTTAATAACTATGCTTCAAGCTAATCCATATGCAAATGTGGCTTTATTAGGTGAGAAAATATATTAAAATCTTGACCCGACTAATGTACAACCCTCAAAATCAAGCTTCTTCCTATCTTACAATCCTTGTCAAAGTTACACAACATCCATCCTTAACTCCAATTTCTTATTCTTGTATGCACTGAGCTTGTAAACATTCCCTAATGTTCTTAAAAAGAATGCAATTCAAAATGCAGGTTCCAGTAGTGGGATTAGTTCACCATGGTTTCGAGAAAGCTAGCTTAGCATTTTTCGTTATTTTATTATGAGTTTATAACAGCTTGATTCCGCAAAGCATGAGAGAGCGTGCCATCGACATGTGAGCCATGGAAAAAAAATAGGTGAAAACAAATAGGGGTGGGCATGGGCCGGGCTGGATCGAGCCCGGCCCAAGACCCGCACTTTTATTGAGGGCCGGGCTTGGGCTTACCTCGGCTTGACCCGATGCCCGCACTTTTATATATATAATATATATGTATTATATATAATATACCAATTATTTTAAAATTATCAATAGTATATAGCTTGGTTGATAAAAATTGTTTTTTACAAAAGTATTGGGTTAAGTCTTAGTGAAATCAATGATTTTTAAAAATAAACAACCCTTAAAATTTAAATATATAGTTTTCTATGCTTTTTTAAAACTAGTAAAATTTTGTAGTTCAATTAGTTAAAGCATTAGGTATTACATGATAGATCCATAGTTCAAAATTTCAACGAAATTTCTTGAAATTTTATTGAAAAAACTAAATTGACGACTATACACTTTAGTACGCAAGAGAAGAGAATAATAGATAACGATCTAAATGATAAAATGGTATACATTAAGATTATAGGTGATAGCACAATATCAATTGAACTTGTTTTAAAAAATATTATTAATATAATTAGTGCTTAAGCGCTTCAACTAGGATTGTTAACAGCATTAAGAAACATTTTGACAAGACATAGATGGACTAATTCAAAGAGTTTCTAAGAAAGACTTTCATAAGAGAAGACTTTAATGGTATTGGAAGGAAAGATAAAGTAGGGATGTATGGTATACCCTATAAAGGATGGAGAAAGAAATGAGATAGAAGATGCAGTCATCCTTGTAATAACAACATGTACCACAAAAAAGAGAAGAATATTTATTGATTTTATACATGGATTAAATAAGTTAACATAGTTTAGAAGAAAGGGATTTTTTTTAAAAAAAGATTGATAGTGCACTGATGAATTAGAGTTAAAAGTTTATATTATAAGACTTCTTAAATGGCTAACAAGAAAAAATTTTAAAAATAAAAAGGATTAAAAGAGAATCTAAATAAATAGTAGGTGATGCTATATTCAGGTGTATAATGACTTTCATCATAAATTAGTCATTAAGGGATATAAGCACTTGATAGATGGTGAGGATTTTATACATTGACCCCTAACCTCTGCCCACGTCCGCCGATGGTCAAGAGGGTGGAAACATCAGTGTTGAAAGTGATTTTCACTTTTTGGGGGCATGTGTAAAAGACTTCTTATGCTAATGTGGTCACCCTTTGACTTAGGCATTCGCCTATGCCGAGGGTAGGAAAGCCTCACCGCTTTGATAAAGGGACAAGACAAGAGGTCACATCATAGAGCAGATTTCCTCTAGCCCTCGTAATGTAGTCAGACTGAGGGGTGTCATGTGACACATGGGTGAAAAAAGTGAAAAACACCTAGCATTCATTTTTTTGTGATGGTTCACTTTTTCCGCCCACATGTCACCCAGCACTTTGGTGTTTCAATCTGACTACAGTAAAAGGTCCATAAAAAACCTTTAGGTCACATCGTCCTTCGTGATGATTACTAAGTCAAGGGTTTCGTTAATGCAGTGAAAATGACATGGTTGGTACGTTTATAGGTGTGCACCGAAAGAGTGCAGGGGGATCGGTTTATGAGCGCTTCCCTTAACAAACGCTCATCACTGCTCTTTGTCAGGGTCGGACACATCAGTGTTG
>JAOXJP010214481.1:0-25758 GCA_025762735.1 Platanus orientalis
CTCACCGACGCTGCTGAACCTCGTATCGGGTGAAGGGTTGTACTCTCTGTAACCGCCTTGCAAGTGACAACATGACAACACAACCATTACCCAGTGACAGTGTCAACAGACGTTAGAAATTCGCATTAACAACCCAAATACTCATCATTTTAATCTGGATTTAAAACGCTTAATTATTGTTGAAGCTCTTCATGTGCTCCAATGCCCTTAAGGGACTGCTAATTTGGATCATGGTATGTGTCACACTCCAAAACCCATACCTAATCTACAGGTCCCTAAATGTTCCTTGGATAGTCAAATTCAAAACAGTCAGTGGCTATCTCTCGATTTTTGCCAAGACTTCAAAACTAGCTCCCAAAACCAGGTATTACTAGATCCAATCTACATCAATTTCCTTAATCTCTTCAAATCAAACTGGACATTTTTCAGCAAGTGGTGAACCTTTGGAAAGCCCCTAAGAATTCACCAGGTATTAGAAATGCAACTAATTAATGGCCCTACCTTGGTAGTTTTAAGACCTTCGAAAAAAACTCCTACTAGGACCATCAAGAGGCCCAACATGCTTCGATTGCTCCATTATCTCTCAAACTAAAACCAAATCACTTCAGCCAACATTTAACACTCGGTGAACCCCCGAGAACTCTCCCAGAGTCCAAATCTCTCAGGGCCAGGATCATTTTTTCAAATTTTTTGATATCTTCAAGAAGCCCCCAAATATATAGGTCCATTCAAGTACTCAACACAGTTTAATTTCTCTTTTTCCCATAAATCTAGGTTATGTTTTTCTGCTAAGTCACCCACCTTCGGGAACCTCTTGAGAACTCTCTGGAAATCAGATTATTGATCTGTTAGATCTTGTGTTCTTGAGATTCTAAGACCTAAAATATTCAATGACCCACAAAAATTCTACCTAGGACTCAGCAAAAATCTGTCTTAAATCCGCTAAGAATTCAGTCTATGATATATCAAGGTTTTTAATATAGATTTGACTCAGGTGTCAGTTTTACGAACAATCTGAACCTGTATTTCATAAAAAATGAGGTACATCTTTCATATCAAGACCTTGAGAATCAATTTTTCTATTTTACCCTTGCTACATGGATTCAAGATATTTTGTAGCCATTCAAACTCAGTTTTGACCTGCCTACTCTTATCAGAAGCCAATTCCGACAGTTGCATTACGACCAAAGCATTTGAGAGATATAAAAAACACATAAGTCTTGAAACTTTCCAACCTAGAAAACCCAAAAAACATACCCATATAGTAAGAGGGTCAAAATCCAAAAAATTATTGATATTTTTTAGAAAAGCAATCGTTACTTTTCAATAATTTTGAAAAAGAAATCATTGCTTTTCCTAAAAAAAATCTTAAAAGTTGTATTGGCTTATGGTCTTTGATTTGGTATCAAGCTAAGATGCTTTTGATGGAGGGTTATGATCCAATGAACTAAATCCTTTAGCCCATCATCCACCATTCATCCCTAATCTAATCTCAACCCTTGATTTTCCACCTCCTTACTACAACGCTCCATCTCTCCCCCTTCGCCACATGGCACACATCCACCCCCCCTCTCATGATCAAAGGCAAAGATTAGCCTAAACCTCATCATCCACCATCCGTTTCCAAAGGCCCATCCCACCCTTGCATTTGCACCTCCTTACTACAACCCTCCATTCCACACCCTTGCCGCACGTCCCTCATCCAAGCCACCCTCACCCCTTGAATAATGAGAGAAGTACACCTAGGCTCCCCCACATGTGGCTGGGGAGCCTCCACCTTGCCCATTCGAACTCCCCTCCACACCACATGTTTTGGTAGACCCCACCGAAGCAAGTCCATACATGTTGCCCATGGCCATCACCCCCAATCCTTGGCCCCACCTATAAATACCCCCATCTAGTCAAGAGAGAGGGATGATTCATTTAGTGAGAAAATTTTATCTAAGAAAGGAAGAAAATAAAGAAAAGAGAGGAAGAAAAGAAAGAGAAAAAGAAAAGAAAAGAGAAAGAAAGAGAAGAAGAAAAAAGGAAAGAAAAAAATGAGGAAGGGAAGGAAAGCTCTACCGTCAGGGTAGTGTCCTTCCCCCTTTGTTCTTGTGATTAATACCCCCCATTTTTTAGTTAATTCATCCCTGGACCCATTAAAGAAGCCCCATGGTGGGACATAAGGGAGACAAAGCTTGTCTCCCCTCATTATGTCTTTTTTTGCGTATTCAAGAGAGTGAGATCCATAACTCCTCCAATAGGGGGATTTAAGACTCTACATTTATACTGAAACTTACAATCACAGTGACTTGCATGTCCACAAAATTCTACTCTCATTGAAATTCATTTGACCCCCAAAAGGGGCCCCACTTACTGTTTTGGAGTGTTTTTACACTCCACAATCTAAGTCAAGTGGTGTGCCCGAATTTTAATTTCTTTTTTGTTTATGATTTTGGCCTAATTCTTTCTTTATTTTTATTTAACTAATTTATATGCTTCAATTAATTTATGTATTTCATTTTATTTCCATTTTGGTCTTTTACTAGAATTTTGTTTGAATTACTTTACTGTTGTTTCTGTTCCGCACTAAATCCAGTCATCCAACTTGTTTATTAAATAACTCTGTGTGTACTTGTTTTGCTTCCATTTTTTCTATTATATCCTTATAATCATGTCAAGATATTCCTTGTAAAATTTTGTCCCAACCCAAGGGTGTAGCCCCCGAAATGGACCCCCCAACTCACGGGTTTCACTTGGGACTATGGGAAACAATCAAGAAACCACCCACTTTAGAAAATCCAGAGTGGGGTCAACCCCCTTCAAATGACATTGGGATTTTTCAAAGAGGTGCCTGGGGTCTTAACCTAACTCCTTGAAAATCTCAGGTCCATTTGATCTCATTTGATATCCCAAAAGCACAAAAAATAGGTTGTTGGTATTTTGCCTAGAACCAGTATGCCTAAATTTTCACTGTAGTGGAAATTCAGGCATACCTTGAAATTCAAGCTTACATCCTAATTCCAGGCATACTGGCCTGACTACTTCCACCCCCTACCCCTATGTATCCAATGGGCCCACAAGGGTTCTTAAGCCTTCAAACCCCTCTGATAGGATTATCAAACTTCTAGTTTTACGAGAACCCCTGATGGGGCCCATTTAGGACCATATGCCTTAATTTTCACCCCATGGAAGTTCAAGCGTACGGCCTATTTTCAGGCATACTGACCCAAACACTTCCACCTCTTGTCCTTGTGCCTCTAGTGGGCCCACAAGGGTTTCTAGGCCCTAAAAACTCTTCAATAAAACTTATAGGCTTCTGGTTCCCTTGGAACCCCTAGTGGGACCCATTTAGACTAGTACTCCTGAATTTTCACTTTTGTGGAAATTCAGGCATACCCCTGAAATTCAAGCATACAACCCAATTTCAAGCGTATTTTCTCTGAACCTTTTTCTTTCTGTCTGTTTTCTTCCACACAATGGGCCCACATGATGTCCTGAGACTTGTAAATCCACCTAACAATCAACCCAACCTTCAATTCACTTGGGGACCCCCAGTAGGGTCCATTAAGGCTTATACGCTTGAATTTTCACCTCTATGAGAGTTTAGGCATACACCTAAAGTTCAAGTGTACCCCTGAAGATCAAGCATACAGTTTGGGAAAATTTCAAATTTACCCTTTTTAGTAATCAGAAGATGGAAATGAACTCCCACATTTCCAAAACAATAGAAAGCCTCTGTTCTCATCTCTAGAATATTAGATTAACCCCTATTCACAGAAAGGGCCCACTGTGGGATATTCTTAGGTCATACGCTTGAATTTTATTCTAATAAAATTCAAGTGTATGACACAAGTTCAGGTGTACTGAATGCAAATTCAGGCATACTAATAGAAAAGGGTTAAAATCACATTTGTTTAGTCCTGGTTAATAATATTCAGACATTATTAGGTCACAGGAGCCACCCTAAAAAGGTGGGTAATTTGGGTGTTTAACACTTTCTTTAATTGTAACCAAACAACTTACAATAAATCTTTGAAATACCAGACCAGTTTAAGAGTCATCCTAGGTCCATAGGTCTAGCCCGAGCTGCAAGGCCTACACTCCTCCTTTCCCCCCAAAAAAGGTGGCATATGTCCAGCTCCATCTATAAATATCAGAGTGGGTGGTGACTCTAAACCAAGCCATGGCTGGCATACGATCGGCCAGGCATCATATCCTGCGAAGTGGGCGGACCATTTTCTGTGATGCCCATAGCATGGCGACTCCTCTGGGGATTTACTATGTAACCTTTGAATATGCCATGTATACAAGTTATTAAACTTTCTTGATTGTTCATATATTGTTTGTTATTAATTTCATTCTATATTAAAAGCATGTGTTCACATAGGTTTTAGGGCATATCATTAGTTAGCAAGATATACTTGCATTTAAACCATATTAAACTTTCATCTTAAGATAGAAAACATGCTTACATTAGATTTAGGAAATATTGAATTAGTTAGTATGACCAAGATTCACATTGAATAAATTGTTTGCAAAACATGTCTAATTTTTCACATTTTTTATAATGAGGTCCATTAGATAGGACATTTCACTATGCACAATTATCCATAACCCCTTATTTTCACTTTGTCACTACCCATCAATGAACTGACAATGGAAAACATTTAGGACAGGGGATGATGCTTGACCCATGGCTGCTACGTTAGTACGGTCAGGTTGACTAACCTAACCCAATCACTATTCCAAAGATCCGAGCAATCGGGAAGGTTTTTAGATTGTGAGACTTTATTTGTAGAATCTTTTTAATAAAAATCTTCATGCATTTATCCATTTTAAGTTAAAGCTTGTTTAGAATACACTGAATAGTTTAGAGGGCTAAAAGTAGGACTTGTTTTTCATTTCTCTTTTTTTTTTCTATTTGCATTCATGTATCAAAACAAAAACCAAGGATTTATGTCCAATTTTCCATTTTCAAACAAAATTTTATTTTTATAGATATTTAGGATGATCTTTTTGTATATACATTTAATTTCCCATCCTATTCACTCATTACATAGATCAACTAAACATTCCAAACCATTCTGCAAATCAAATTGAAAAAAAAAAAAAGAACTCTTTACTCCACTTCTAAACTTGAAATAGGTTCGTACATGTCCATGAACAAAAGAAAAAAAACAAATAACATCTAGTCTCTACCCCTCAGCAGGAGTTCCCTCTACATCCTCTTCTCCCACTAACTGGGACAACTTCTCTATGGAAGGTTTACGACCAACATGTTTCCTTGTGTAGGTCGTCGTCACATTCAGCCTTTGGGTGCTACCAAATGTAGCTACCCCTTTCCCTTTGTCCCGACCAAGTATTGTTGTCTTTATAGTAGCGGGCACCTCTTCTATAGTTTCCAAACTCACATCCACCTCTTTGGTAGCATGCACATCCTTCATGCTCGCATCTGCCCTTATCACTATGGTAGCAAGCACATCGTCCATGGTCCCCAAACTTGCATCTACAGCTGCCTCAATACTGATCCCATCTCAACTGGTCCTCTTCTTCTTTCTACCCTGGGGATGTTTCTCCAACTAATATCAACCGAAACAAACATGTTAGGAACCAAGAAAAAATGTTTCAAAAAAGAGTGGAAAGAAACTTAAACCATTATGCCTCGGCAATGCGGGTCTTGTATTTCTTCTTCAAAAAGACAATCTTCTCCGCCCTATCATTGTGAACCTGCCTCACAAAGGCATTGGATCAAGCAAGCATCTGGAGGGCACCTATAAAAGTATCTCGGGGAACCTGAAAAAAAAAAAACAAAAAAAAACAAACAAAAATGTTAAAAACAAAAAACAACCAAATAACTTCAAAAAACTTATTAATTTACCTCTGTCACTGAGGATGGGGGAACCCAATCCTCTTGCACTGTGCTCTTAAGAAGGGGTAACTCCAAGGTTCTCCCTTAAACATCAGTCAGGGTGACCACCTCAGGAAGCACCCCCAATAAAGCCTCGTAAGAAGCCCCTTCACTTGGGGCTTTCCTCTTCCTTCCCCTCTTCTTAGGAGTGGAAGCTTCATCACCTTGGGGTTCAACCTCGGGCTAACCCTCAACACCAGCACCCTCCTAGCAGAAGCAAATAAAATCAAAACAATCAAATCAGGTCAATAAATAAAGCATACCTCAACCTCAATAGGTCCTGCTAAAGGCTTACAAGTCTTAGTGACCCACCACTTAGCATAATCCATATCAGGGATTAGGTAAGCATCGATGGATTCACCGTTCTCCCCCTATCCCAAGGCACCCTCCATCTCTATCACTTGTGGTGGGGAGCTGGGGACCACAAACCCATTAGGATGCCCTACCTTCTGGACACATCGCTCCCCTAAGTACACTCAATATTCCCTAGGGCCAGTAGGATCATCCTAGTCTAGGTCTAATGAATAACAATGTCAAACTCCCAGGATAAATCCCTAGTCAAGCCCCTAGCAGCCCAGGAGCCCAATTAACTTGCAAACAAAATAAAAAAATTATTAATGATAAATAAAAAAAGAAAAGAGAAATTTTAAAATACAAATAAACAAATAACATCTACTTTGGAAGGGGTAATCCAGTCTAAATTCCTTTGAAAGATAGAAATGGATTTTCTCATATTAGGTCGGGTGTGGGAGGTCTTCCACCTCTCAACACAAGGGACAGGGAACAGATTGTCCCCTTTCCTTCGTGGTGCTAGAGGAGTCAATCTCTCATAGCACCACACTTGCAAAATAATAAAAAGAGATAAGTCAAAAAAAATGTAAAAGTCAGACTCAAAACTCAACAAACTAAAAGTAAAATAATGTCTAACTAACCTCCCACAAGAAGTGCAGGCCAAGAAATATGTGCTTCCCTCCATTTGCTACCTCACTCATATTGGTGTACATCCACCCGGGGGTGGACCTACCCCAGCAATAAGACCCCACCACTGTCAGGTTCTCAAGGGCAGAGAGGAAATGGAAGAGTACCTGGTCACTCTTGTCACTGAAGATGGACCAGGTGAACAAATAAAGGAGAAAAATACGAACTGTGTAATTTATCTCTATGTGAGAATTCCCATCTGTGGCCCACACATACTTCTCAAACCAAGAGGGAAAAACTCCCTTTAACCCTCTATCATACTTAATGGATTGTAGCCCTACGCAGTTCCGAATTAGCTCCTGTGAAGGTTTCATCAAAAAAGGAGGGGGATTGCCCACCATGGGCAGTTGAGTCATCATATAAAATTCCACTAGAGGCAGCCCAATCTTGCCCATTAGAAGATGGAAGGTACGAGTGATGGGAGACCACCTCTCTGCCAAAGCCATGATCAAACCTTTTTCCGTCTTTAGTAGCGGTATGTTGAGGAAAGGCTCAAACCCCATGTCTCTCACTTTGTCCTTAGCTTTTTTACAGAGGCACCCCCACATCTTGAGCACCGGATCACGACCGATGGGTTTCCACCTCCTCCCTCACCTGTAAAAGAAAACAAACAAACAAAAATATTAGAAGCATAAAAGAAAAAGGAAGAAAAAAAATTGAGTTCCTGGCTGTACGCTTGAAATTCAGCCCGTATGTCTGAACTTAACCCTATACTCCTAAATTTATTAATTTGTAAATTCAAGTGTACCGGGTGAATTTTAGGGCAGAGGGGAAGTTCAAGTGTAGTTTCCTTTTTATCAAAAAGAAAAACTTCAAAGATGATTTCTATCAAGACCCGAATCTGCAGGCTGTGAAGTGGGCCAGGTCCGGATCCGTGACATGAGAATGACCCACCCTGAACCCATTCTCACATGGGGAGACCAACATGCTCGAAGTGGGTCATCAACCCTCTTTTCTATTCACTTCACATTTCAAACAATAGATTATCCTTTTAAGTTTAACCATTAAGTTATATCTTTTTAAGTTCATTTCCAATACATCACATCACAACGGAATGATATAAAACCAAATAAGTGCAGTGGAATTATATATAAAGTCAATCTTAAATATCCTAGAACCATCCAAATGTAAAAAGGTTACACAAGCCCATAAAAGTAGGTACATCCCATAGCCCCACGGGCATAACTGAAATACCAAAAGTACATCTCCCATCAAAGTAAACTAGAATCTGAAAACAAAACCAAAATTAAATATCAAGGCCAGCCACCCCACTTCCAACCACCTCTCATTCATCCTAAGTCGTAGCCTGATTTATGCACCTACACATCTGCGGATGGTGATAATTAAGGTAAGCTTGATGGGATTAGCGGGAGGGTATGCAATTTATACAACACTAAATGAGAGCAAAGATAATCATAGTAGAAAATAGGAGAATCAATGCAAAGTAAGGAATCAATAGGATAGGTACAATCAACGGATATATCTCATACATTAATCCTTACGATGATTTGAGTAATGCACATGTCATAAGGTAACCACAAGAACACATCCAAAGTAGGTTAAATTGAATCATGCATATAGTACACGTTATATGCCACATGCTAAGTACTGTATGTACATGCTCAGTAATAAGTGTGACACATGCAATACACAATAGTGTCTCTTCACATAACATATCTAAGTGTAGATAAACTATGAAAGGTCTCCAACAAAGTAAATCACATAAACCATGTAAGGTCTTCGACAAAGCATATCTTATATCAACCATAAAAGGTCTCCAGTAAAGTAAATCACATAACCCAAATAAGGTTCTCCGACATAGCACATCACATCACATTTATTGGGCCACTAGTGTCACGACCCAAATCTATGGGCCGTGAAGTGGGCTAGGTCCGAATCCATGACATGGAAATAACTCGCCTCAAACCCATTTCTCACACGAGGAGACCAACATGCTCGGAGTGGGTCATCAATCCTCTCCTTTATTCACTTCACATTTCAAACCACATATATTCTTTCAAGTTTAACCATTAAGTCATATCTTTTTAAGTCCATTTTTAACGGATTGTAGAAGAATAATATTAATAATGACATAATCTGAATAAGTGCAGTATAATGTAAGTATAATCAATTTAAAACATCTCATAGTCATCCAAAAGTAAAAGGGGCCAAACATGCCCATAAAAGTACCGTCATCCATCTCAGTAAACTAAAAAAGAGAACAAAAAAGGAACATTAGGGCCAGCTGCCCAACCTCCAATCATCTCTCACTCGTCTTACGGCGTGATTTGACTTGTACGCCTACACATCTGCGGGTGGTGCCAATTAGGATAAGCTTGACGGGCTTAGTTAGAGGGTATGTAATTTATACAACACTAAAGAAGAGTAATGATAATCACAGTAACAAATAGGAGAGTCAATGTAGAGTAAGGAATCAACAAGATAAACATAAACAACAGATATATCTCATACAAGAATCCTTACTATGAATAGAATAATGCACTTATCACATGGTAATCACAGGAATATCTCAAGTAAATTAAGCTGAATCATATATAAGTCACAAGATAAATGCCACATGCTAAGTACTATATACATATGTTCGTAATAAGTGTGCTACATGCACATCATAAGAATGTCCCATCACATAACACGTCTAGGTGTAGATAAACTATGAAAGGTCTCCGATAAAACATATCATAAGTAAATCATAAGAGATCTCCTATGAAAATAAATCACATGAACCACGTAAGGGTCTCCTACATAGTATATCATATAACTGTATAAGGTCTCTGACACATCGCATTACATAACCCATATAAGTGTCTCCGACATAGCATAGCATACAACTATATAAGGTCTCCAACACATCACATCACATATCATATGTTGGGCCACTAAGGCCATCTTCACCTATTAATGTAACCTAGTGATTGGGTACCATAGTCATAAAGACTCATATTAGTTTCATATCATTCCTCCGGACAAAAGAGTAGTCCTATATCATTCTCCCGGACAAAAGATAGTCTCATACCATTCCCCTAGACAAAGGGTAGTCTCATATCATTCCCCTGGACCAGAGTAGTCCTCTAAAATCCCCAGGACAAGGGTGCCAAACAAATTCGTAGGTCAAGGAATCGATAAATCAAATTCATGCTTTTATAAAGTAATGTAGTAACTACATAAGTATACCATTTGTAAAAATATCTACATAATCTATCTCATGGTGAGTCTCAGGAATTAAGTATTAAGCCATATGAAGGAGGTACTCATGAATGTAAAATCATTTTATGATAAAGTCAATGTAGATTAGAAAAACCAAATGTCTTATGTCCTTTAAAAACTCATGTAGATATCCCGTGTAAATAACTATACAGAAAATCCCAGAGTAAACCATGCCTATGATAACATACATATGTCACTAAAAGATATCACATGATGTAAATAGTAACGTGGCCACACGAGGATTTGATCTAGCATAATTCTTCATGGTATAACATGAATTGAATGAAGCACATCGAAGAGAGTAGTGGATCAACATAAAAAATTAATAGAGTATCACAAATTGCATTAAGCCCACATAGAATTGAAAGCATTTAACTTAAGAAAAATCAGGCTCGTGCAAGGAATCGAAAGACATCCAAGAAATATGTGAGCAATATATAAAATCTGTAAGAGACATTTTATCTAGCATGTAGAGTGTAAGATTTTAAGAATTCAAAAGAAATCAAAAGGGAAAACCATTCTTCACCATAAGAAACCTTCCACACCCTACATCACAAGTAGATCAAACTCCCATACTTCATCTCATGGAATAGAGACCATTCAATCCATCCCACAATGCTCTATTCACAATAACACAACTTCATAACCTAAGAACATCATGGAAATCAACAATGAGAAAACTAGCCAACATTCTCATACCAAGGAAACATGGTCCATCTCTAATAAATCAAGATTTTCAAAAGGAAATAGAGATGAATCTACTAAAACATAACTCACAAACAATAAATCTAAAATCTTAGGAAAGAAAAGTAAACATAAAATGAAAGTTTACCCACATAATCCTTGAAATCAAGGTTCTACATAAGAAAATAATCAAATTCATAAAGAATAGATGTAGAACCATTAAATCTAATATCATTTTGTACAAATTTATAATCCTAATAAAGGAAAGTGTGTAAAGACAACGTATCCAACTCACATAACCAGTTTTCCTTGATATTAAACCACAAATCTTTACAAATATAGAATAAAATAACATTTCTATGAACCTACGAAGGAAAAGTGTAGTATAAAATGCATATCTACTCACAATCTTGGTTTTCCTCCTTACTTAAGCTTCGAAGTCCTCCAAGATCTCATTTCTCTTTACTCTATTCTTTGTAAAAATGACGTAGAACTAGTGTGAATTAGATAAAACATGAAGAACTAGGAAAAAAATAAACTATTTTAGCAGATTTTTAGAGTTAGGAGTGAAACTTACCCAATTGAGGAAGAACTCCTACACTAAGCTCAAGAACTTCCTCTAATCTTTCTAACTATTTTCTTCTTTGTTCTAATGAGGAAAAATAACCTAATTTAGGTGTTAATAGGATCATAACTTTTTCATGGTGATATCCCACATGTTTGGGGGACCAATGAGCAAGTGCCATATAAAAAATAACCTATTTTGGGCATTTTTGAGCATTTTTTTTTTGGCTTCCAGGATGTGAGGCGCCTCTCATAACTATAAGACACCCGAGACCTCCCCTCTGGGGCACCCCTAAGGTGTGGCGGGTGTCCCAAGTTGTATATCTAGGGCTCCCGAGTGATGTCTGGGGTGCCCGGCTTTCACAACCCGAAACTACGCAAATTTTTCTCTATGAAAACCATTAGCGGGAAAATGGCCGTAACTTTCACTAGAAAAATCTAAATTAAACTCTGTTTATTGTGTTGGAAAGAAGACTCAAAGATATTTTTAATAAGGTATTTCTTAAACTATGGTTCACTCAGAATTGATGTCAGTGGTCCCAAAAAGTTACCCTAATTATGCAATCAGGATAACTTTCAAACTTGAATAGTTTGGGTCCAACTTGGGTTCTATACTTTTAAATTGGTCCAAGGGGGTTCCTAAACCACTTTAAGGTCATTCTAACATATGTGAAATGGAAATTTTACTGCTATAAGGCAAAATTACAATTTTACCCTTTAAATGCAATGCGATGTATTACAACTAAGGTCGTCTTCACCTATTAATGTGACCCGGTGATTGGGTACCTGTTGTCATAAAGACTCATATTAATCATATATCATTCCCCTGAACAAAAGGGTAGTCCCATATCATTCACCCAAACAAAGTGTAGTCCCATATCATTCCCCCAGATAAAGAAAGTGTAAGAAATCAGTTATTACATATGTAGCAAGAGAATGATAACGGAAGAAGTTACAAAGAAAATGAGAGAAACTAAAAGATGACACCTGTACAATGACCGTAACTGAATCAGAACTCTAAAAATATAGGTCCTAAGTTTCAAAGCAAATGTCGCACACCAACATAACCTAACCTATGTCCATATTTCCTAAATATTGTACTTAGTCAAAACTTTTAGTCAAGTTTTCTATAAACCCTTCATTAGAGATAAAATCACTCGTTCATTCAATTTATTTGTTCATGGATTTCTATCAATGGATCACATTCTTTTTGTTTATATGGAAATGGCTCTATGACCATATGCATTACATGATTGGGATAGTACTGTTGTTGAAAAATTACCATTCTTGACAAGAATCCAATCCGACCCGGTCTCCAAAGTATATACGGTTGACGTTGGGACTTGGCAAAGGTATGTGAAATTCTCGGATCTGGTTTGTTTTGAATTTTGGGTAATTATGGTATAAATTTTGTTGGATTTGAAGCAGAATTTTCCATAGTTTTTTGTCATTTCTCTAAATCTGTGTTTTTTGCTCACTATAGTGTGATCTCTTGTTGTTTCCTTTGAAGATTGGAAGTGGATGGATCGTTTTTCTCTTAGAAATCTTGCAAATCAAGTCTTTTTTGATTTGGATAAGATTTGAGCACTAGGTTTTGTTTTTTCTCTTTTGGGTTCATTTTGCATGTGTGATTCTTATTTTTTGGTGCTTGTTTGTTGCTTTTGATGCTTCCAAACCAAGTTTCTTTCTTGTGGTACTTAGTTCTTTACAGTTTGGTTACTGTGTATGTATTTTTTGTGAAGTTTTGGAGCTTGGTGATTCTATTTGGGGTATTTTCTTTGATTTCAAATCTTGTTATGTCGTTTGGATGATCACTCCATCAAAGGATTCCTTTATTTTTGGTTCATCTGCACTCAATGTGGATTGACTTGTTGTTTGCCTCTTTTTCGAAGGCACCTAGCAGTTTTCTGAGCCTTTGAAGTCTTGTATTTGTGGGATCTTTTGGCTATATGCCTTTTATTGGGCGTATCGTCTTGCTTGTTGTGTGCTTGGACTGGCTTTTTGGGTACTTGCCTTTCTCTAGTGGGTCCTTTCTCAATGCCCTTGGTGGTTGTGTGGTGTGTTAGAGCTTTAAGCGGTTATTGCAAGCTTATTGCTAAGTTGGGTGTGGTATCACTTTGTTGTTGGCCATAATGTATCGCCGTGAGGTTGTTTGGCTTGTGATCTCTTGGGTGTGGTATTGTGTTTGTGTTGTGACATGGTGGTGTGGTGCCTAACATGTTATTGCTCTTATGTGTCAAATTCCTTGTTGTTGGTTGTGTTTGGTGTTGTTCTTAGGCCTATTTGGTGTTTGTAGTAGTTTGTTTCCGTTCCTTTGTATCATGGAGCTTGTTTAGTCTTAGTGGCTATTAAGATCTCTTGAAGCATTTGTGGTTGTTTTACACAAAGTCTTATGACATAGTTTCAACTGCTTGGTGTTCACTCTTCTTGTTTTAGTACTATAGCCTCCTTTCATAGCACTATGCCCAGTCATCCCTAAATCATCAATTTTAGGGCATCCCATCATATGACCGGTATGTCTAGTATTTTTACATCCTACCATGTTTCTTCCGGAAGAGAGAAGGTTCGTATGGATGATGGTTCTTTGTCATCCGTAGCCAGTACTGGTTATATTCCTCTTACATGTTCTTTACCTTTGTCTTTTGTTACTCCTATTACCAAAGCCTTAAATTGTAGTGTTACTTTCTTTCTCAGTCATTGTGTTTTTCAGGACTTGAAGACTAGAAAAACCATTGGTAATGAGGATTAGTAGTTGTACCTTATGGATGGTTGTTCATCTATTGCCTCAACTGCTCAGCAAACACCACCAATATCTCAACAACCTCCTCCCTCATTTGTTTCTTCCCAATGTGTTCATCTCTTTCGGTGGCATTATTGTCTTGGTCATGTCTTCCTTTCTGTATTGCAAAAGCTATTTCTCGAGTTATGTCATTTCATTTCAAATTTCTATTGTGAAACCTATGAGTTTGTCAAGTACTGCCATTTTTCTTACTCTCCTAGTGCAAGTAGGAGTACCACTCCGTTTTCCCTTGTTCATTATTATGTGTGGGGACTTGTCTTAGTTACCTCATTTGGATTCCATTAGTTTATGACCTTTGTTGATGATTACTCTGTGGTCACTTAGATTTACTTGTTGATCCAAGAGAGGTTTTTTTGACCTTTTAGTTGTTTCATAAATTGGTTGAGAATCTGTTTGATACTAAGCTCAAGGTTCTTCATTCAGATAATATAATGGAATATATGTTTCTTGCTTTTATCTTATCTATCTTCGCATGACATCTTTCATCGAACTACTTGTCCTGGTGCTCCTGAGAAAAATGGTGTTGTTGAACTAAAGAATTGCCGTCTTGTTAAGATTACTCGTGCCTTGATTTTTCATATGCATGTTCCATAGGTTTTTGGGTTGTCCCATCAGACTGTTGCATAATTGATGAATCGTATGCCCTCTCTCATTCTGGGATTCAAATGTCCCCATGAGCCCCTCTTGTGTTTCACCTTTGGTTCCTCTCTTTCTCCTAAAGTGTTTGGTTGCATTTACTATGTTCATATCCCCAAGTTTGATCACTCCAAGTTGGATCCCAAAGCTCTTAAGTGTATATTCCTTGGGTATGCCCAAAATCAAAAGGTTATAAATGCTATCACCCTTCAATTCGCAGACGTATTATTTCTATGGATGTTATCTTTCATGAGACTGTATCATTCTATTCCCCTAACAAGCCTTTAGGGGGAGCATAGACATGAAAGAAAAGATAAGTCAGCTATTCCTCTCATGTGTTTGTTTGACAGCGTAAGAAAAGAGCTATCCCTATCCCTGATACTCATGTGCATCTCTAATAGGTCACCTTGTCCTAGGTATTGCTCTTATTGTTCCTCATGATGATTCCCATGTATTTATTCTTGTACTCTAACACCCTATTGCTAACCATGTATGCTATGATTCCTTGTCTCCTAAGTTTAGGGTATTCTCGACCTTTTTGTCCCCTATTCCTATTCTATGCAATGTATCTTAAGATCTTTCACAACCTTATTGGAGAAGAGCAATGGTCAAGGAAATGTAATCCTTAGAGATAAACAAAACATGGGATGTTGTAGACCTCCCATGTGGGAAGGAGCTATTAGGTTGCAAATGGTGTTCTTTGTGATTTTGCAATCCAATGGCATAGTGGAGCGATACAAGCTAGATTGGTGGCTAAGAGCTATACACAGAGATGGAGTCAATTACTAGGAAACCTTTGCTTCCATGGCAGAGATGAACTCCATTCGCATTTTGATTTCAATTACTGCCAATCAATGATGATTATTGTTACAACTTAATGTTAAGAATGCCTTCCTATATAGAGACCTTGAAGAAGAAGTTTACATGAGTTTGCCTTCTAGTCATTAAATCATTACTGGCAAAGGAAATGTGTGTTGCCTCAAGAAATCTCTCTACAGTCTTAAGCAATTACTTAACGTATGGTTTGAAAGGTTTTGTAATGTCATGATCAAGAATGGCTACAGACAATGTCAAGTGGGCCATACTCTCTTTGTAAAGCATTAAAAAGGGAAAATGACGACTCTTATTGTACATGTGGATGATATAGTTGCTACATGTCATGATCAATGTGAGATCAACAATCTGAAAGGCTTTCTGGATAAGGAATTTGAGATCAAGGATTTAGGGTTTCTCAAATACTTTTATTGGAATAGAGGTTGCTAAATCAAAGGATGAAATCTTATTGTCTTAGTGCAAGTACGTGCTAGATCTCCTCCAGGACTCTAGGATGTTAGAAAGTAGACCTTATGAGACTCCCATTGAGTCTAACCACTACTTGCAGGAAAATGAGGGTCACCGGTTTATTGATATTGGTTGATATCAAAGATTGGTAGGAAAACTTATTTATTTGATCTTGACGAGACCAGACATCTCTAATGTTGTTGGGGTTGTTAGTCAGTTCATGTATACTCCCACAATGTCATATCTTGAGGCCTCATACCATATTCTACATTATTTGAAGAAGAGACCAAGTCAAGGACTTCTATATGGTAGGTAGAGGCATCTGAGAGTTGAAGCCTTTACAGATCTAATTGGGGTGGTTTTGTGGATGATAAGAGGTCCACCTTAGGCTACTATACCTCTATTGGGGGTAACTTGGTCACTTGGTGCAACAAGAAGCAATGGAGCATGATCAAGTGCTGAAGCCGAATTTAGAGCAATGATTAATAGAATTTATGAGATAATATGGGTCTGTGGTCTTCTACGAGAGTTGATACAATTCCCAAGGCCATATGAGGTCGTATTGTGACAATAAAACCACCATTAGTATTGCACACAACCCTGTCCATCATGATAGGACCAAGCACATTAAGGTAGATAGACATTTAGTCGAGGAGAAGCTACAAACTAGACAGATATGTGTTCTCAGTTGGCTTATATATTCTCAAAAGACTTATGTACTCCTAGTTTTAGTTATATTGTTGGAAACCTTGGTATGCATGATATCTACATGCTAGCTTGAGGGGGAGTGTTGTATTTAATAGATATATGGGATTATATTTGTAAGGGCTCATGCATATGTCTTTGAGTATTGAAGTATACTTGTAAATACCGGAGTTGTATTTTCTACTTTATGATATTTGAAGCAAAGTATGTGAGAGGAGCTAACATATTCTCCATACGTATTCTTATCAATCCCCCACTCTTCTTCTTCTCATTCTTCTTTCCTTCCTCTACTTGAATCCCTAACATAGAAACAGTGAAATCTCATTCCCTTTTTGGGCACACTACAAGTGTTACAAGGTAGCACTCCAACTTCAAAGAAATACACCAGAAACCACTAATCAAGGAGAAAGCATAGGGCCTAAGGCACCATACTACTATATTGATGGATTACGCAGTCCCTAACACCATAGAGTATTCCTTCAGGCTTCCACACATCTCCACGATGGAATCTACTAATAGTAAGCTAACCAACTCTCCCAAAACCTTAAGGTGATAGGAGATACACAAATTAATATACTTCAACACCTCCCTCAATAGGACCACTCCTCTCTCTTGGAAATAGTTGGGGAACCATGTGTGAGTCTACAATACATGCACACATGTGCAATACTACATCCGAGATTACTTCCATAGGGATTCGAACTCATGACCTGGCTTGGCTCTAAGTAAACTAACCAACTCTCTCAAAACCTTAAGGTAATAGGAGATACACAAATTGATATACTTCAATAAAATCAAAGGTTGAAAAATTATACATGGTGGTTCCAGAACATAAAATTCCTACCTATCATTAATCAATTCGTACCAACCAAAGACTAAAAAAATTTGAACACAACATAGAGATTTGGCTTGATCAAACCATGAAACATTAACCCACTTAACTTAGTTAA
Organism: Platanus orientalis; assembly: GCA_025762735.1. NCBI lineage: Eukaryota > Viridiplantae > Streptophyta > Magnoliopsida > Proteales > Platanaceae > Platanus > Platanus orientalis. Next base: position 17,717 of record JAOXJP010214481.1, read on the forward strand.
ACACAGGCTATACGTGGATTGTAATACACTTATGAACCCATATCATATGCTTACACAGTAGATGTAGAAATATGTGCACACAAATCTTGATCAAAGTGCAAAATTTGTGAAACACTATAGGGAGGTAATATGTTTGGAAAAACTAATCAATGCTCACTCATTTCTAAGAAAATGAACTCAAATTTGTTTCAATAAGTCTATAATAACAAATTACACTTAGATTAACAGGATTGATTCAGCAGAAAACCCACATTATGTTGACGTATATTAATTCCTATATCTCCTAGCACCTTAAGGTTTTGAGAGAGTTGGTTTATTCACTGTTAACATGGTACCAGAGCCAGGTTAGGTCACGAGTTCGAATGCCCATGAAAGTGAAAGTATTCTCCCAGATGTAGTATTGCACGCATTGTGGACTTACACCTGGTTCCCCTAGTGTTTCCAAGAGAGAACAGTGTTCCTGAGGGGATGTTAAAGTATATTAATTCATGTATCTCCTGACACCTTAAGGTTTTGGGAGAATTGGATAATTCAATGTTCACACATTGAACCATAACATCAAGCTTTTGCAAAGCTGAGAAATTTTTTGAGAAATTCCAAAAATAGTTGAAACAAAAGTAGATTATCTCGATAATATCTTCAAAAATCATCTAAACTCATACTCTACCATAAATCCTAATCAATTTACATAGCCTTGTTATCAGGTCTTATTGTGCGAGCTCCTTCTTGCTCTAAGGTCTCTCGATTCTTCTCTTGGCTTTGATACCAAGTTGAAAATGCAAATGTAGGGCTAGGTTGCATGAATTAAAGGCTTAGGGTTTGATGGAGCAAGATGATGAAGAAGAATTGGGGAAAATTTTTTAGGAGATTGTATTGCACACTCATTACTAAATTGTATCTTAATATTTATATTGTTTCTATACCATATGGTATTAATATACCATATTAATACAAAAATGTACAAAGTAAACATAAAAGACATACCTAGTTACATGGATTTACAACCATATCCCATATACGCATGAACAATTTACACTTTCAGCATCTTTTTCATTTCCTAACTCTATGTGGATGTATTGCTTTCTTATGTAATGTCTTTTTATCAGTTCTCAGCCCATAATGTTCCAGACATATGAGACAATTGCTGTCATGAGGGTATTAGTTTTCTTATGTAATGATTCCTAGCATATTCTATTACTTCCTGAAGTTTCCTCATAAATTTCCAACATGCATTTCCGTAACTTCCATGATTTTTATAATGTTTCCTTAGTTTCCACAACGTATTTCCATTTCCATGGGACAGAAACATACACCAAAACCGCAATTTAAAACCTTAGTCCAAAGTAGTTATGTTTATATACCCTGGTATATACTCCTATCCTGTGTATACCCTGGTACTTTTATGATCTATATACCCTTAAGGCCCCTTAAAACATGTGTAAATGACAACAATACCCTCATAAAATGTATTCTAACACTACTCTTGCTTAAGCTAGGTATGTAGATATTATACATACCAAGCTTGCTTACTATATAATTGAAGTTAGGACAACTGAGGCCTTTGGTAAACATGTCAATTAGCTGGTGCATACAAATCTGTCTGGATTGCAGCTTCTTTTTTATAAAGTGCTGGTCCACCTCTATATATTTTGTTTGGTCATGTTGCAGAGGGTTGTGAGCTATGCTGATAGCTGCCTTATTGTCACAATAAAGCTTCATTGATCCTGAAGTGATGAACCATAGTTCCTTTAGTAACCCATGTATCCATAGTAACAAATGTTTTTTGTGTTATAGCTCAAAATTCAACTTCTGCACTAGAACGAGCTACAATTGATTGTTTTTTTGCTATACCAAGTAACCACCAATGAAGGTGTAATATCCAAATATAGATCTTTTATCTGTCACAAAGCCAGCCCAATCTACAACAACAACAACAAACAGCCTTATCCTAACTATTTGGGGTCAGCTACACGAATCTTGTTCCGCCATTCCACTCTATTTAGGGCTATATCTACCTTTAAATTACAAAGCCAGCCTAATCTACATCTAAAAAAATGCTTAGCCTAAATGTCCTTTGTTTGTTGGCATACAACAACCCTTTGCCTGGATTCCTTTTACGATATTGAAGTACCCTATATGCAACTTTGAGATGTGCTGTAATATGTGCATGCATGAACTGGATGATAACTCAGACTGCATAAGTGATGTTGGGACGTGTCAAAGAGTGATAAATTAACTAACCCACAAGATTTTGTTATCAGCCCACATCAAGTAGTCTTTGTCCCTCATCTTCCTTCAACTTATGATTGTAGTCAATAGGTGTTTCACAAGGACAACAACCTATGTTCCCTGTCTCTTGGATTGAATCGAAAACATACTTTCATTGAGACATAAAGATACCTTTCTTGGATCTAGCAACTTCAATTCCAAGGAAGTATCTTGGCTGTCCTAGATCCTTGATTTCAAATTCGCTACCCAAGAATCTCTTTAGCTGATCGATTTCTCCAGAGTCATTGTCTGTGACTACAATATTGTCAACATATACATTAAGTGTTGTTGTATAAGCATTCATATGTTTGAAAAATAGGGTGTTGTCGTCTTAACACTGTTTATACCAATATTTAATCATGGCACCTCTAAACCATTTAAACCAATGCCCTAGGAGACTGTTTTTAACCATATAGGGCCTTCTTTAGTCGACACACCTTTTTTTTGCTAGACTGATCAAATGACACGAGTCTGATCCGATGGAAAATCAGTCAATCCAGATCAGGAGTTAGCTGACTTCTTTAGGGGACCTACCCCTAAAGTGGTGTTGGTCCTAGCCAATTCAGAGTTGGATCGGCCAATCCGATTCGAAATTTTCTAAACCATGTCTATAGCAGAGGCAGTAAATATAAATACATCAGCATGAAGGACTAACTTATTGGTAAGACAAACATTGTGTAACATTGTCTTGTCATCAAGCACCTTTTTAACTCTGTTGTCTTCACTCGTCTTTCTTTTCCGCTTCCGCCTCGGATTGTTGTTTAGCATTAGACTCCATAATAGGTCCATTGGTCTCATCATCTTCAGTTTGTTGATCTAACAAATTTTCTGAAGTGGCTTCATCTAACATGTCTTCCTTAACATCAGCTTTGGGCCGTTGCACAGTGCCATCTTTAAATTCATGAATGAACTTTGTAAACTCTTCCTTATCATGAATTTGAGCCATCTTCAGCGTAAGTAGATCAGTTTTACAAATTATTACATCCATTTTCTTGACCGGACTGAGAGAACTGACCTTTAAAATCAATTAGTTTAGAACTCAACTCAGCATCGGTCACTGTGGTAGCTAACTAGAATTGTAGGACTGTTTAGGTCTGAAACCAATTTGATGCAAGTTAGTCTAAGGACCAAGAAGTTCCTGCAGGTTATGGGCCCTAAGGAGACTCAAAATAGGACTAAAACAAGTCACTATGATTAGGGTTATTTGGGATTAAAAGGAAATAAACTTAGGAAATCAATCTGGATTGAAATTGGGATGAACAAAAACCCAGTCTAGAGGTATCCAAATGACATGAAATTTGATGTGGAAATAGGTTTATGAATGAAGAATAGACCAGCAAAATTTCAGCTTAAACAGGTCAATAAAAGTATATAAAACATGCAAAACATAGGTTTGGTCTTAGAAAATTCAATACAACAAAACCAGAGTTCTGGAGTAGAAAGTGTATTTATCTAGTGTGGACTTGAAGATTGCCTCGATCAACTTGTAGTGGTAACTTTTGTAATGATGTAAGTAGAAAGCTTATGAAATAAAGGAGAAAATGTAGAAGAAGAAGAAAAAGGAGGGGATTCAAGGAGGTCCAGTCTCAACCAAGAAGAAATAGTGGAAAGCCTAGCCTTTATCAGTCACACAACACAAGGGAGCAATCAATCTCTCAATTCAATTCAATTATCTATTTTCAAATGTATGTGTTATGCCCTTTAAATAAATTACAGCAGCTTGTAAATTAGAAACCCTCCCAAGACTTTGTTAGGATCGGTTTGCCTTCTTCGTCTCAGAAGAAAACGGGATGCAATAAAATCAACAAGCAAAACGAAAACAAAAATCAAGCACAACACAAGATTTACGTGGAAAACGCCATTTTGGGGAAAAACCACGAAGCCGTAGAGAAAACTTTCACTATCTGAAAAAGACGATTTACAATTTTGGAACCTCTACTCCTTTGCATCCAACCCTAGGATGAAACACATAAATACCCCAAAAACCATAATACATATGTGGATACAGTTTGGATCTGGCTCTATACATAAAAGCATAAAACAAGTCAAAAAAAATTTCTGTATTCGGGTTGCATCTGGGTCAGATTTCGGGTTGAAAATCCTGATGTTAACCCAAATCAAACTTCACACATTACAGACTCACTAAATCCTACTTTCCTAAAACATAAATTTTTCTTTGAGGTAGTAATGGATACACAAGATCCCTCTTTGCTAAATAATAATAACAAAGAGAAAAATCTCAAAACGTAAACTTGGAGACCAAACAATACTAAACTTAAAGCTTCCCTAAATATATCATATTAAAATTACCAAAAACTCTATTCCCATCACATATTGATATCCTTTCAATAATTTGATATTTACGCATTCTTGGTTTTGTTTGAAAGGTAACTGAATAATCTTTATATAGACACGAAAACCTAGCCAAAATGACAAGTTTTGACATTGGAGAATTTGGGCTAAAAGCAAGTTACGGGATTACAACTTAAAATAAATAAAAAGCTGATAGCCCAAAACATAACTCTTAAATGTCCCCACTTGATCATTCAATTTCTTCTTGTTTCTCATGGGTCCTCTTGCATCACCGGGTTGATTAAAGTGATGAAATAAGGGAGGAGAGAGAGAGAGAGAGAAAGAGAGGGACAGAGGATAGAATCGAATGGAGAGGAGGGAAATTGGTGGCTCAGTTATGTCCCATGACCCCTCAATATTTCATTCATTATCAGGCGGGCTAAAGACTAACACTCTCAAAGTAAGAAATAATTACAATTTCCCCATTACTATATATATAGTAATGCAACGATAAAGCTACATTTAAATTTTAAAAGGTTTATAGCATATGTTTCCTTAATCTGGTCAAGTGGGTTGATTACCCTCCCTAGTGGATGACTTATTCCCTCTCTGAGTCTTTTATGATGAGTTTTTTTCCATATTTTCACCAAAGAAGAATTTTGTATTGGAGAATAGTATATAAATTTAATATGCCGATCTTCTACCAGTTATTGCTTGTTTTTCTCCCCTTCATTCTTAAATTCATTCCATGTATGTGACTTATGTCAAGAGACATTTGATTTATGGAAACACTTAATGTTGAGCTAGAGTCAGAGCACATGTCCTAAGAGACACATTTTGACTAGCAGAGTTGTGCAACTCAGTTCAGATTCCAAAGGGCTAGGTAAAACTGGTTTTTAAATGGATCTAAAGTTCAAAATGATCCATCCAACCTGCCACTGTGTTGGATCTATTATCTTGCCAGACACTGTTTTCCCTCATTTCTGAGATTGAAACAGATGAACTCTTTTTTCACCATTGTGAAGTGGTTTGTGGTATATGAGGCATTGAAAGAACCTATAATAAGAGGAATTCAGTGGTGTCAGACACGAAGTTGTACTCATGTCTCAGGTACATGTTGAAAGAACCTAAATAATAAGTGGAATTCAGTGGTGTCAGCCACGAAGTTGTACTCATGTCTCAGGTACATGTTGATACTTTTATTCAGATAAATATTAATCTGTCAATATCTCTTGTTTTTTAATAATATTTACATAATTTCGACATATGTCAGCTGATCTAACTATGTTCTTTCATTTTCTTACACTTAAATGAACTAGATTATTTCAAATGTGCATTCCGTAGCATATAAAACAGTATGGATGTTTTGGCATTGTGAATTTGTTGAGGCTAGTGTTTGACTCTTCATATCCGTCTGACACACATGCTTGTGTCCAAGTATTCAAGGAAAAGACACATGGTGAGCACCCAAAGAAACACAAATAAATGTAAGACTTGTAAGCACCTGAACGAGTGGTTACCCTATTTTGTTTCAGCCATCACATTCAATTTTTATATATTTGTTGATATATGAGATCTTTTAACCACGTCCAGATGTTCATGCCCCGTCAGTCCATACACATGGCATGGGGCACCAACATATCAGATGTTTATTTGGAGCTTTATCTCTCTCTCTCTCTCCCCCCCTCCCTGACATGACAGGTGGCAGCATGATTTCAAATCGGCAAGGGACAGCCACCAAAAGGTCTTGATTCTCTATCAAGGGATGCCCAAGATTTCATCCTCAAATGCTATCAAGTTAACCCACAATCAACCCACTGCTTCTCAGCTTATGGACCATCCATTTATGAAGAGGCCACAACCAACTTCCTTGGTCCCTGATAATTTGTCTTCCATCAACATTCATGGTCAATGAAAATGAGGTAAAGATCAAATTAAATACACTAGAAGAAAATGTGTATTTAGTGGATAAGTCATGTTTTTTTGTATCAATGTTTAAGTTGACGCAAAAAGAAATTATAATTCATTTATATAGAAGTTGATGCAAAAAAACATTTTAAATTATTTTTCAGCTTCTAAGTTGACACAAAAACGATTATAAATCATTTTATAAATTTATAAATGATGTTTTTCACGTCAACTTCTAGGTTGACACTAAAACATTATAATTTATTTCTATACATTTTAAATGATTTTGTTTTAATCAACTTCTAGTTGATTGTAAAAACAATTATAAATAAGTTTATAAATGATGTTTTTCCCATCAACTTTCTAGGTTGACACAAAAAAATTATAAATCATTTGTTGTTTTGCTTATATACAATAGTTATAGTTTATAAATAAGGGAAAAGATCAACTTAAGCAAGGTTTCCGCAAGAAATCTTGCTCGAGCTGCCACGTGGAACAAAAGAAAGAAAGAAATCAAACCCAATGTACTACTTGAGTTTTGCCTTCCTTTTTTTGCTACGTGACAGCTTGAGCAAGATGCTTACACATGTTCACAGAAACCTTGCTTGAGCTAATCTTTTGCCTATAAATAAAGAAAACTATGGCTCATTCACTGACCTAGAAATCTCAGGTGGGTGTTTAGGTAAATGTACATAGGTTAAAACCTAGTTATTTACCAAAGTACCCTTAATAAGCTGTGACATTTCTAACCTGATATGGACCAAACCAAACCCCAATCATAAACCCTACTTTGTCCTCTCCTATGTTCTTCGGAGACAGAACAGCTGTTGCCGGAGGGTATCGACGCTTTTTCTTCAAATCAAAGAACCCAGATTCAAGTTCAATCGGCTATTATCAGCCTTTACAATTGGATTTCCACAGGTTTGATTCCTACATCAAAGATTTGGGCAACACTAATCTCTACAACTCTCTCATGATCTTGCTACTTCAATTGAGAGGGAAATCATTCATTTTTTAAAACACCGAAACCATGCCTTCGTTTTCGCCCTCTCTTCGTCGTCTTCTGTAATGGCGAAGGTCAAGCATTTGAATATGAAACTCTAATTGATCATGTTATCTCTTCCACATATCATATCGTAGCAGTAGGAGTAACCTCAGCATCTCCTAGGCTAGTTTAGTACTTTTCTCTCTTTTCCTTCCTCAATTTCTCTTCTCCTTTCTTTTCCCTCCTCTTCCTCTTTCTTTCTTTTCTGGTTTAGTTATCTGAAATCATTTCCTTAAGTCTTTGAAAATTTTGAGAGAAAATTGATACGTTTCCTTTCTTGTTATTTCTTTTTAGGAATGCTTGCTGACCTCTTTCCTTTTATGCTATTTCCGTTTAGGTAGAACGCATCCATCAGGGGATGCTTTGGGTTGTCGTGTGAGTTGTTTTCCTTTCTTGTTATTGCCTTCTAAGTTGCTAAGAGGGCTATATAATTGTAAGCTTGCGAATTATATTCAATCAATGAAGAATATCCATTAATTAGCAATAGAGCATTAGCTCTTAATGGAGGTCCCTTACCCTTGAAGTGAGC